>CAJVPV010004339.1:0-10087 GCA_910591835.1 Acaulospora morrowiae | reverse complement strand
GGCATAAAAAGTATAAAAATAAGATGACGATATAAAAATAGGGCAATCAAGGAGGATAGGCACTGCGCACTAAAAAGACTATCTATCTTGAGAGTGTCACTAAACAAAGGAGTGACCACGCAGGAGGTTGGCAGTTACGACGCACAATAACAGATCAACCTGCATCATTATTAAACTTGAGTCAAATATACACGTCTCTTTTGAGGAGAAACCATTCTTCAATGTAGTACGCATAGACAGAACAGAAGCGACAGACTCGCCGTATTTCACCGTAACAATATAAAAAAATTATTAAAGCATTTCAAAACACTTTTTCTTATGGATTTTTTTTTTGCTAAAAACTTCTTTTTATAGCAACAAATAAACAACTCTAATAAGAAAAAAAACCAAAAAGTACTTTTGAAAGCTTTACTTTCAAGAAAAAACTTTTAAGTACATTTTATATTCTTATAAACATTATAATAGTAAACTTAAATAACTATTGATTTTTTATAATATATAAGAAAAATAACTTAAACTGTATTTAAATTATTGAATTAGCAAAGTATATTTTTATTTTCTCTTTGATAAACTTTCTTAAGTTATAAATTGGTTTTTTACAAAACTTAAACAATAGTAATAATTCTTTATAAGCAAATACTATCTTTATTAATTTCAAACAAATTTTAACCAATTTCAATTTCTTTTTATAACCTTATACAATAGTTTTACTGTTTATTATTATAGGCTTTTTTGTAAGACCACACTACTTGTTATTACTTTTTTAATTTATAATAAAATAAGTTTTTTTAATTTTTAAGGCAAGTTTCTAATTAGGTTATTCTCTTACTTTAACTTCTCTACTAATTAGTTTAGAATCCTTTCAATATTAATTTTCTTAAGCAAACTTCAGTATTCTCTTGTAGTCATATAATCTGAGTTACAAGTATACTATAATATACTAAATATAAAACTTTTTCTTTAAATATATTTTATTGTTTATTTAAGATATTACTAATTCTAAATCTCAATTTTTCTATATATTATCAAATTGTGAAATATTTATATATAAGTCTATTATAAAAACTCTTTTCCAAACAAATTTGCATTTGAATAAAATTACCAAAAAAGGAAACTAAAATTTTTTTCTTCAAAAAAAACTGTAAAAAATCCTGGAGGGTCTTTCTTATTCTTCAAGGATCAACCTATTGAACCAACTCACACTTTATTTGATGTTCTCATCACTAATGTTAACAAATGCCTGGCCATAATCTTTTACAAAAACAACAATACCAATATTGTATATACTACCAACTCCACTGCCAATATTTGCCTTTCAAAATTTGAAAATCTATCTAAAGCATGGCTGACACCAGTATTCCTTCAAGAAGATGGTCACAAAGTCCTTAAAGTAATCCCAGTCTTCTTTGAAGTATACAAAAAAAGACTTGGAAATCACTATACTGAAGTTAAAACCAACATTTTAAATTCTATGTTCCTGAAAACAATAAACTTCTTTTTTGAATACCGACATACCTTCTGCCTATCTGACAGTGACAAAGCAGGAATCATGAAGAAACTAATTAAACAGAAACTCACCTATAGGCTTCACATCTCTTGGAACAAAATTAATATAAATAATGACAAAGTAGTCAAAACTTGTTCCTTGGAGCAAAAAACTGAAATGCCTATACTCCCTTCAAACACTCCTGTCCTAATTAGAGAAATGATTAATGACAATAGCATGCAGCTTAATTGTGAAAATGAAACACCACATGCAAGTATCCCTGAACACAATGCCAATCAGTCCAGTCTCATATAGTGACCCCTGAATACAGTAACAATCAATTCAATATCAGTACAATACCAAATGAAAATTCTACAACACAATACATTACTCAAGATTACAGCATGCCCAGCCACCATTCACCACAGAACCCAGGACAACCAGTCACAACAAACATGGAAATTGATAAACATCCCTCTCCAAGCTAATCAGTAGAGATCCTGGAATCCCTTCCTACCTCTTGGACTGATGAAATTAACAAAGTGCTAGAAGCTCCTCAAAACAACAATAATATTAGTTCTCCTGATATCAGAAGTACTAACCAACTTAATGAACAAGAAAAAATCCTAGGACTATATAAGAAAATCAATAATTGTGATAGAAATGCCAAATCAATTGTCAGCCTTTTTCTTAAAATTAAAAGCAAACTACCAGCACCTCAAGAACTTCCCTTAAAGGCATATTTTCTAAAATTAAGCATAGAGATTATAACTTTTTTAAAACATTCGCAAAAGATGAACTAATCAAGGAACAAAATCAGAAAGAATATAAAAGCTCAAAAAACAGTTCCATACCAACTACTGTCAGGCCAACAATTTGGGATATATTACCCGAACCAATAGAAATAAGAATAAAAAAATCATCAACAAAGTATTTTTCGTTACTTATCTCAAATAAACTGACCTCATACTTCTTAAATACTGGCAAATAGCCTAACTACTAAAATATGGTTTTAATTTCTTCCTTAACCCCTTTCTTCAAAAAATTAACTATCAGAAACTCTACAAAATATGCAAAGAGCATATTCAAAGAAAACTATTAGTACTATCAGATGACTCCAAGGATATTCCAATCTCAATTAAAATCAGAATCTTCAAGAGCATTTCAATTATTACAAGAAATGATACAAGCAAGGTCGCAGGCAGCCTTAAGGCTTTTTATAACTTTGACATCTTATCTATTTTATATTTTATTAAAAAACCTGACCTACCTGAAGATCTCTCATTAGAATTTGCTATCTGGTTCCCTTTGGTAGAGAGATATAAACTTGCAGATCTCAAGTTCCAAGTTAACAAACTCAAAGAACACTACTATGTTCCCAACAAACTACCAGAATTTTACTTCGACCTTCCTTCATTAAAGCTACATCTCCCTCTTTATACAAAGGCCTGCCATTTAATCTAGTTAAATACTTTCCAGTTATCAATACTATAGAAGACTTTAAGAAAGAAGTTTAGCTCCTAAGAGAAAATAACTATGCAGTCAAATATCTTCTCCTAGACTATATCAGAATAAAGTAGCCACTTTCTCCTTCACACTGGTACAGTGAAAATAACTTTATTCTTCTTCCAGCTACTATGCAAGAGAAGGCAGACAATCTTATTGAAAACTTAAAGAACAAATTTTATATAAAACTCCCTCTAGGCCCAGAATAAATCAAGAACAATTTTAGTCAATCAAATAAGTCCAAGATACTAAAGGACTTTACAGTAGTTAAAATAGAACTTGATATTACCAAAGAGCAATTGAATAGAGATTCCTCAAAATTCAAATAAACAATCACAAAAATTAAAAATAAATACTTTGGAGAGATCTCTAGAGATTGAATTACACTCTTTCTACCTGACCTGCCAAACATTACAGAAGCTAACAATGTCTTGAAAGACAATAACATTAACTTGTCCCTTCCATTTACTGATGACTCATACTTAAACAACAATATTAAAACTCTTAGTAATCATTTTCACTTTAAAAAACTTCCACCTGAATATATAATTGAACCTAAGTCACTCAAACCAGTACTGGCTCTTCTTCCTAACTTGATCTAATAACAAACACAATTCAGTTCAACTCTCAACATTCTCTAAACAACATATACACTTCTCTTAAAAATCTTATCAATATTACCACTCTTAATGTCAAAGGCCTCACACAAAGAGAAAAACTCAATGAACTCACCAAAGCAATCAAGAGCAAAAGAAGTATTTTATGTGCCACAGAAACAAAAGCTTCAATACTTAATCCCTTACCATGAACATCAAATAGTAATATAATTATCTCAAGTTGCCCAAGCACCTCAACAACCAACAGTGCATGCATCATCACAACCAGAGTGATAGCCACACATATATTCAAAATGTTCTTAACAAATGAGTACTGGTGCACAGCACATCTCAAGTTCAAGCCCAACGTAGACATTATAATAATATCTTGCTACCTACCACATGAGAGAATAGTAAGAAAGACAGGAGTATCATTATTGAGAAGCTTTATTCAACAAACACCACAAAAAACATATCATAATTACAGGGGATTTCAACTTCTACCTCAAATCAGCCCTCTCAATAAATACATATTCTTCTTCCTTTAAAATAAACATATACAAATATCTCACTAACTTTGTGGATATTGCAAGGGCCACAAACAAAGAACATTCTTATACACACATAACCTTTATCAGTGCTTCAAGAATCAATCAAATCTGAATTACCAGAAATCTTGTCAGTAAAATTCTTTGCTACAAGGTCTCAGAACAACAGACTATATTAACAGATCATAAACAAATAGACATAGTATTAGATTGGTTTGAAAACAAGTCAAGCAGAGTATCATTCTTAACAAAAACCTATCAATTTCAAAAAGCAAGTAAGTAACAGATACAAGCAATGCAAGAAGAAGTAGAATTACATTGTACTGCTATGACCAACTCATCTTAGAAGTCACTAAACACAATTATCAAAAATGCCATAAATAACAACATACCAAAAAAAAAATCAAACCATTGCAACGAAAAAGCTAAACTTCTTAAAACACTATGAGAATGTGATCAAATCTCTCAAAAAAGCTATAAATCTAGTAATAACAAACAAAAAGTCTAACAAACTTTACCCAGTTATGGCTAGCAAACATAAAGCCCTATTTAACAAACTATTATCACTCATCTTTCTTAGAAAATCCTTCAAAACCTTTTAAAAGAAATAGTCACTAAGGCCAACGAAATCATTTATAATAAACTTTAAAAGAACATTTAAATAAACTATACCAGATTCTGATCCAAGCCCAAAATACATTCAAGAAGGCTCTTGAAAACCTCAAGCCAGCACTGGATCTCTTAATCTTGTCTGATGAAGGCCAACTTCAAGATGACCCAGACAAACTCATAAAAATTATTACTAATCACTTTAAAAATACTTTAGCAGTAAGTCAATTTGTCTTAAATGATGAATGGCAACAAGAGTATCTATCTAAAAAAGACCTTCCAAATAAAGCATTTGAAAGTATTCATGAAGAAATTACAGTAGAAGAGATTAATCAAGCACTTATAGATCTTTCTAATCAGAAAGTCCCAGGACTTATGCACATTCCATACGAAGCTTGAATTAATATCGGACCAATTGTAAAACAAAAACTCAAAAATCTTTTCAACAAAGCATTATCAAACAACCAAATCTCAAAGTTCTGAAAACAGTCTGCAATTACTCTACTACTCAAAAAAATTATCTGGTCACATGAACTGGCTGACACACGTTCTATTTCCCTTCTAGAAATGAGTAGAAAGATATTTACAAAGATACTAAATAACAGGCTATTGACTATTATCTCAAAGCACAACATCTTATCATGTTATAACTTTGCTGAATTGAAAAACCAAAGCACAATGGAACTAATCTCAATTGCCCTCTTAGAAATTGAAATAGTAAACAACTTTAATAAAGAAATCTGGATAGCATCATTTGATATATCCAAAGTATTTGACTCAGTAAATCTTTCCAGCTTGGAACTAGCAATAAAAAGAATAAAAATTCCAAACCAAACTATTCAACTAATTTTTGATCTGCTTAGAAAAAGGAAACTCAAAATTATTACATATTACAAATTCACAGACCCACTCAAAGTCAACAAGGGAATTGATCAAGGAAAAACTCTTGCACCATTATTATGGACCATCTTCTATAACTCAATGGTTTGTGCAGTTATCAAAAATCCCTCTAACAGATCAACTATTCTAGCATATATAAATAATGTTGCAATTATTAACAAAAACATATATATCCTACAAAGTGCTATCAATACCTTTTGCTCTTTCCCAACCTTGAACTCAATCAAATGTAACAAAAATAAAACAGAACTCATTATAAATCTAAAATCCAGAAATGATTAAAGAAAGCATGTACTTATAGTTAAAGACACACCAGTTCTATCTAAACTATATAACGAGTCCATTAGATACCTCAGAATCTACTTATTTGGAAAAGTTCTTATCCACTGCAACAAAAAGCTATCTCAAAGAAAAGGTTTCAAACTTTACTAAAGCGATTGCCAATCAAAAAGGATGAAATGGTTTAATCACAAGACATGCTCCCACTAGATATTACTAGTACAAATTGAGTATGTCACCCAAGTATCAATTTTTAACAACAATGACATGAAAGCTCTTCAAGCAAAATTCAACATGACCATTAAAAGTAAACTTGGTATAGAAAAGACAATCTCGAATAAAGTTCTGTATTCACAGGCTGGCTTAGATATTATAAAATTATAAAATATGATTTACATAACAGCAATCAAACTTCTAATTACAAAACTTGCCAATAGAAAAACTCGCAACTTCTTGATCAAAGAAATCAATCCTTGCAAACATCACATACCATTTAGACATGCCCATTTGCAACCCATATTATTTCAAGAACTGCTAGCTAACACTTACTGCACAAATAGCAAAAAAATATCAAATCAATATTTGTATCTACCCATGCCCATTTGAGAATCCTGACTACAATCTTTTAATATAATTAGTAACAAGAATCACCAGAGCAAATGCTCTTTCTCTATACTATACAAACATTAGAACTATCAAAGATGTTGTTCGCAAGAAAATTGTTTAGATAAGGCCTGGAGACGTGACATCTGCATCACATGCCTACTTAAAGCAATGGAAATATCTTAGTAATTACTTAGATGATGTAATCAGAAGTTTAAATAGTTTATACAGTATTATAGTTTATAAGTCATAACAATAGTCTTATAGCAGATAGTTATGGTAATATAAATAGGAGTGACAAAAGCACAAAAGAAAAAGGAGAAATTTGAACAATAATAACAATAATGCTAACTCTAACTTAATTTAGTAATAATAAATTATCCCTTTGATAAAAGCATGAAACAGTCGTATAAATGTTAATTAAAGATTACTAAAAGTGGTGGTGTGATAGATGCACTTAAAAAGAAAGTTGATAATTAACCCCCTTTTAGAGTAATGTCACCACGAGAGAATTGTTTTGTAGTCATTAAAAGAGATAGTGACTCAACAATTGACAAAGGATGACAAAGGAAAGAAGAAGATTAATTATAGGTTCAAGATTGGCTAAGTCAAATTCACATCTTAAGTAGAGAAAAGAAGAACAACTTACCTTGATGTTACACAAGTTTGACCTGCTCCAAGCGACAGACTCGCCATTTCCACATTAACAATGTGTATATATACAACAGTCACAACAAATTGTCATAGAATGAACTTTATACATATAGAGGACACATATAGACTGGTCCAATACCAAAATGGTTCAAGAATATCCCATCAACAAATCACAGGATTTTAGAATGCTCACTTTCAGTACCCAATCCAAAATCTTGCTTTTGAGCTTTTCTCAATGGTGAAGTGGTTGACCTAATCAAAGTCAGGATAAATGTGACTCAGTAGCAGATAGTTAAAAGACAACATCATCAAATCTTACCTAATAAAAAAATTACACTATACATGTGCAATCTCCAACTATGCATCATAGAAAAGAGTATAATAGATATCAAATCAATATGGACAAAAACATGTAATAACAGCTTACTTTTTTTAAACAATATCAGCAAACTCTTGCTTCAACTCTCCTTAACACCACCTTGCCTACCAGCTATTGTCATAACAAATAACCCCCTTAACAGCTTACCACCTCCTATAACAATTACTATCTTTTTTGCCAAAGGCTAAATTATTGTCCAAAAACCCAATATAACTATACTCTATAACCTAAATACTAATCCTTGATTATACTTCTGGCCCATTCTACTTAAAAACCTACAAAAAACTGTAACCAATTCTACAATCCAATGTCAACTTCAAATCAAACCAAATCTAAATCTACCTAAATATATTAACTGCCAGGTCAAAACTCCATATAGTAGATACATCAGATTCATTAATATCAAAACCAAAAACAAAAATATAACACTGGAATGGATTACCAAACAAGAACTCAAAAGCCAACCTTTACTCAATATCCAAAGTAACACAGCAGTCCTACAAATATTCTAGAAACACATAATACCTTACTATTAATTAACAATAACTATACCATTAATATCACACAGTAGATCAAGTTTGTCAACTTCTATACCAATTTCTTTGACATATTACTGAGCCAATTAGCAATCTATAAGCCCTTCTCAATGTCAGCACTAAAACTAATCTGCAAAGCCAACAAAAAACTAAAGAAAAAACAATCAACTAAAATATAAAAGTCTCATAGTCTTCAAAACCAAACTGATAGCCAATCAACTTCTCACAAGAATCAGAAGGTATCCTGATGTATATGATAGTAATCTCTGCCCATAGTGCAAAGCATTTCCAGAAAATCAACCACATATCTTCTTATGCATCTATGTACTATCTACTATTAGTAAAAATAAGAACAAACTTACAAAAAACATCTTTGCAAATGTTGTCGAAGTCTTTTCTGTTTGTTAATGAAAAAAAACCAGTCCACAAGTTCAATTCATTTGTGAATTCTATTATATTTTCTTTGAAAATTCTTTTAATGCTAAATTTAAAAGTAAACTTGATTTTTCTGAACTCGAAATAATTAAGTTTAATTGAAACTGTGTGGTGGTCTGTAGGAATTAGATTACAGTCTTCCACTTTATATTAGATAACTTTGGAAGCAATGTTTCTGGAGGCCCATACTTGGTCAATATAAGAGGCACTAATGGCAGTAATATGTATGAATGCCTTGTCATTAAATTGTTAACTAATATTTACATAATTGTTAAAATATTTGTAAATAAGTTGTTTAGTGGTGAGATTAAAGCATTAATAGATGAGCTGTTTTGGAAATATGAGTTAAAATCACCCATTATTATGTGATGAAGTTTGTGACAAATGGCGAGTTTGATTGTTTGATGAATTTGTTTGACAGCTGTTTTCCTTTTCTTTCTGTCATGGAGAAGATATATGGCTAAGAGCAGAATATTTGTTTTTCCTTTGAATTTCATGATGATAGATAAGCAGTATTTTAAAGTATTACAAATCTTGAATATGTAGAGAGAGGACAGGTCCTTTTCAATAATTAATAAAGTACTATTTTTTGTTATGTTAGTGGATTCTCCATAAATTAAATATCTAACATTAATGTTTTTAGGATAAAAGTTTTCTTTTTTGAGTTTGGTTTTTGTGCAAAAGGTGGTTGACCTTTCACTTGTGGCATTTGCAAGAATTCTTAGTTTGATAGGATTGTTGAGGCCCATTGTGTGTTAATAGTAGTAAGTATAATAAAATTTTTTGTACTGTTTGTATTTGAGTTCTGATTAAGTAAAGAGATTGGTAATAAAATATTGATTTGTATTAAGATGTATAGTTAATAGGTTATGGTGTGATGATGTGAAAGAATTATAAGTATAGGTGGAATTAGTAATAGAATTATTGTCTATAAACATAAATAATTTTACATAAGAAGGGAGTGAGAGCAAATTTCAGTTCTGGGGGTGTCTCTTTAATGACTAGGGATTTGGAAAGTTTGTTGAAAAGGAAGACCTTGTATAGTTCCATTATATTAATTGAGAGAAGATCATTGTTATGCAAGAAAACATTGATTAAGAAAATGTCTCTTTCTTTTAGAATTTGATTGATGATTGCAGAGTCTTCTGGTAATAATAGTAGAAAAGCCTGGAACTATTTTTTAGGGATCTTCTGAAATTCATATACATTGTGAAGTTTTTTAATTAAATGTTTTAATTCATTATTTCTTGGAATAAATTGGCCAAGGTTAAATGATGAGTCTACTTCTTGAATGTTTGTTGGTAGTTTGGATTTATCTGTTTGAAAGATTGTTAACAAAACCTACTGGGGGCCTAGAGAAAGTAAAAAAAAAAATTCTTTTTTAAGGTGACTGTTTAGTATTGTCATATATCGTTTCTACCTTAGGAGAAAGATAAAGACAGAGAACTAGTAGCAGGGAGGCACTTTAGATGAACAGGACCAATGTGGTATGCTAAAGTTCCTAGAGGCGTACAAATTAGTACAATTCTGAGGTGTATGAGGTCAGGCGAAAGAGG
>CAJVPV010004338.1:0-10088 GCA_910591835.1 Acaulospora morrowiae | reverse complement strand
GATATTAAAGAACTTATTTATAAAGTTTTATATAATTTAATTAATTAATTATTGAATTATAAGTAAATATATGATTCTGGTTTTTTTTGCACCATACTGTATATATATATTATTATAATTAGATTTTATAAGTCCTATTTAAATCGAAAAATCTATAAATAAACAAATATTACTATAATTTTTTCGCGTTTATTAATTAATAAATGTTATTAAAATCTTTACTTTGTAAAGATCTTTGATGTAATGATAGTAAACGTTTAAGTTTAATAAACTTCTCGTATCTAATGCTGTCAAAAAAAAAATCAAAAAAATCAGTATACCTTTCTTTTTAGCCGAATTTAAAATATATTAATTATTGCAGTTGTCGATTACCTTATCGTTTCATAAAAATTTGTCCAAATTAGAAGCATTGACGAATTGTATTATTTGATTTTACTAGGGTGTTTTTAATACTAACATAGAACTACACACTAAACGTGATAATAAGAAATGTTTTTAGATTTGCGTGCAATTGCATATTGTATCCCTGTCAATAGAGCAAGTATCTTCAAATTTTTGAAAAAAAAAAGTTAGCAGATATTTTAAAAATTAGAAAAATTTTATACGTTCTGAGATAGAAAAGGCAAAAATAATAGTATTTGTATGTTGGAGGACCGGAGCATCGATCTCCGTGCCTTTCGCATGCTAAGCGAACGCTCTACCATTTGAGCTAGACCCCCATACTTATTTATGAGGCTAAAATAAATATATATAACGATTTCTTAATGATATAATTATAACAGATTTAGCACAGCCAACATAATTTATAGGCGTCAGTCATCTAAACTTGAAGGGAACGTGGCGTGGAAAGTCGAATGGGGCTTGGATCAACCTTAACTTTAAATCAAATAAAATTTATTCACAGGGAACAAGCCACATCCTTTACGCCTCATTTATTATTCAAAATAAAACCTCTTCATAATAAAAACCGGCAATAGCTCAGTTGGTAGAGCGGGAGACTGTAGTGATCAAACATTGTTATCTCTAGGTCGCTAGTTCAAATCTGGCTTGCCGGAACATTTTATTTGTTCTTTTTTTGAACTTCGTTTCGTAATTATATTTATCGATATAAAAATATGTTAAAATTTCGGATAAATTAATAAGTAAATCATGATCTTAGTATAATAATAATAATTTTAACGCTCCTTTCGTCCGGCTATAAAATAAATAAGAGGGATTTGGTTTAACCTAAAAGTAAGGCATTTTGTTCTTATTATAAAATTCCAAGTCAAATTTTTAATATCTGTTAAATATTATACATTCTCTTTTTTTTTATTACAAACAGGCATTAGATGCAGGATTTTATTTAAACAATAGTTTACTGTCAATACATTAATAATATTTATAAAAGTAAATTAATTATAGCCTATTGCAAAATGCCATTAATACAGATTGGCATCTAGTAGATGGATTCATATCAATAATACTGAATGGCCAATGCATATTTATAATAATAAAATTATTTCTAGTATAAAGATTTGTTTATTAGTGAAGTTACTTGATACTTGTAAAAGATTAGGAATATTTGAAAATGTAGCTTTGTTTTTTTTTATTTGAATCTACAGGTGTTGCTTTGATAGGTTTTTATAATTGATACTTAATGATTATAATATTGAAATTGTATCAAACAAAAATTTTATGTCTTGTATAGGATTTTGAATATATAGTTTATGTTTTTTTTTAAAAAAGATTAAATAGTATATTGAATTTGCAAAAAGCAAAATTAAAAAATATATAGTTTGTTAACTTGTAAATATTAATAAATTTTAATAGTAAAATTTTTTTGAAATTAAATTCTTTTAAGTTTAACTTTTTTTTAAAAAAATAATAATTTGTTTTAAATATACTTTGATTTAAGAGAGTTGGATTTTATAATAAATTTTTTAAAAAAATAATAATGCTAGGTTTTTTCATTAGTATTTTTGTAAAGATTTTCAAAAAAAATCAACAAGTGCTATGGGTAAAGATGGGTTTCTAAATTAAAGGCGAGAACATAATTCAAATGTCCCTCACTATTAAAAAAGTTTTTTTTTAAATATAAGGTCAAAAAAAAACCACCTACAAAGGTTTTTTGCAATTTAGGCCACTTTATCCAAGTGTTTTTTGAATTATGTCCCTATTAAAGTAATGAATAAATAATTATGTCCCTTTAAAAGGGACATAATTGATCTGTGAAAATTTATATGCTAAATAGTTTAGGGACCCATCCTTAGTTATGGGTGTATTTTTTGAATATTGAATTTCTATTGGATTTTTTTGCTGATAAAATATATGTAATAGTTTTTCTATTTTGTTAGAATTTCTTGAAAAGAAAAAATTTGATTAAAGATTATATAAAAATAGGAATAGGAGTTTTTTATATTTGTTATATAAAAGTATATATGATATTTGATAAACTTGAAACTTTGTTATTTCATAAAAAATTGATTGTTTTTATTATTTCATATTCAATAATTAGACTTATTAGGATTTGTATATTGCTGGGTTGATATTATATAGTGAAGTATAGTATTTATTTTATTTAAATAGAAGTTTATTGTCAATTGTTTGCTTGTGAAAAACATTTTTATAGTAATTTGTTAATGTTTGATAAACATGTTATAGATTTGTAATAATTTCTTTTTTAATAAGATCAATTATTTTGATAAATAATATCTTGAATTATTTGTAATTTAGAGTTTTTTTAATCATTATTTTTAGATTTTTTTGTATAATTAAAATATATTAATTGATAATTTTGTCTTTTTTGAAAAAATTACTTTTAACTTTAAGTATTTTGTAAGTAATTTTAAGATATTGTTTAATATGGTGCCTGTTACTTTAACTCCCACATTTTTTGTAAAAGGTCCAATTTTTTTTATATATTATCACATGCCTAATCACATAACTTATTTTAAAAAAATTAAAAAAAAAATAATCATTATAATACAATTTAAATTAAATATAATTTAATTAATCATGACATATTTATATTTATTATAAAATTTAAATCATGTTATTTTCTTTTTTATTAACTATATAATACTTTGAATAACTCAATATAGTGAGTTGCTCATTAATTATAATTTAAAAAAGAATTTAAATTTAAATTTTAAGTGAAAATATTCAAATAATTTTATGTGATCTAATAGATAGGTAAGTTCTGATTAGTACACGATCATAAGATTTTGTTTTTTAAAAAAAAAAACACACACTTTTATTAGGAGTAGACAGTTGCTCCATGGAGCAAGATTGTATGTGGGCCTTCCATTCCATATTAGTGTGCAATTCCAAGTACTCAAATAATTTTATATAAAGTAATCTACTGAATGTATCTAAGTGTTAGATTTAAGCTAAAGATCCCAATAAAAAAAATATCTACTATCTCTATCATTCCTGTTATTATTGTCATCCTTATAATTTTTATTACCTTCACTGTTCCTATTTCCTTTACCATTCCTATCATTCTTATTGCTTTTGTCCTTTCCATTTCTATTAACCTTACCATCCCCATTGCTTTTACCATCATCCTTGTTACTACTATCATTTTCATTGCTCTTGTTCTTAATATCCTCATTGCCTTTACCATTCCTTCCATTACTTTACTTTTATCAAACTTCAAACCAAAATGTAAGTCTAAATCAAAGAACTCAAGTAATTCCATGATTTAGATATAATAATAAAATTTTTTAAAAAAAAATTAGATACTGTGAAACGTCATATAAATATTCTAAATTTACTATGCAGATCTTTGCCAAAAACTACTAAAAAATGAAATGCAATATATAAGTGATAACCCAGAACCCAAATAAAATATTAATTTTTTGTTAAAACTATCATCATAACACGAGATAATCAAATTCACAGAAATTTCTCTTGTGCATTGCTGCAATAATATTTCAAGTTTTTTTTATAGATTCTCCACATCCATGTCCTTATATAATACAGTACAAAGAAGAAGCACACTTATTCACCAGCATCTATGCCAGGAAAAACCTTTTTTAATACTTTTTATTTCAATTGCACTATGATTCAAAAGTATAGATAGGTTTACAATTATTAAAATTGAGATTTAAAACTAATATACGACCATCTTTATTAGATTAAGAGAAAAATTTACCAATTGGTTTATATCAAAGTATTATATTTTCCTTTCATCTATTCATCAATACTAAATGCCTATTTTCTATTTAAAAATGCCATAACTTCTTCATCTAACAGAGCAGGAACATGTTTGTGAAATTTATACTTCTTAACAATTCTAAATATATCAGAGTCATTATATTCTAAATTACTGTATATGCAGAGATATAACAGAAAGACTTCCGGAAGTAGACTTGGACATACTTGATGAAAATATTGTCCAAAATCTCTGGAACTCTTTTCTTTAGTGAGGCAAATTTGTAATTGCAGCTTGCTTAGGCTTCCCGTTTTGCTTCTTTCCAAACCTACTCAATGAAATTACATTCACAATGGAACTTAGGATATAGCAAGAACTTATGCTTGCCAGTTACTTTCACAGATTGCTGTAATCATGTTTTCTCAGCCAGAAAATCTGGTTGGGCTGCAATGCAATGCTGGGCACAGCACACAGGAAAAGAATCAACTCCAAATAAGACATGTGATGTTTCAGCTTCATTATAATTGCAATTACTGTTTAAATTCTCATCTTTTTTGAATTGTTTTTTTGTGTATATCATTGATTCATAAATTTCATTCTTGTAATATGTGGTTAATCCTTTTGGCTTACCATTCTCATCTTGCACATCTTGACTAATCTTCAGTATGTTTTGAATAAACCACATTGTGTGGCACATCTGGTGCTTACCATTTTTGCTAAGATTTAGCTTCATGGGAATTAAAGTATCACTTGCATAGGCATTATAATTAGACGATTGATCGAAAAAAATATATCTTTGCAGTTGGAATAAAGGTGCTCAAAAAGGAGAATCACTTTTTGCACTAGCTGGTTAACCATGTCGTTGCTCTTCCACCAGCCATTTCGAGATGCCTCTGGATTAATAATAACTCTAGCTCTTATTGAAAGATTCAACCTTTTGCTCTTGTCATCACTAATATGCAATGCTTTATAGCATAAACATATGAAATCAAAGACTATTAAGGCTTGGCCCTGGCCTTTTTTCCTGATGTGCATTTCTCCCTTCATGAGCCATGTATTAGATTGATCATCAAAGATATAAAAGTATATCTCATTATAAGTGACCAGAACATGTTCTGTGGATTTAATAAGTGAATCTAGGATTGGTTTTATTACTGATTCCTCGTTATTCAGTTCAAATAACTTTATAAAACAAACATAATGTATTATTTTTGCTATAAATATTTGGCGATATGCCACAACGTTCTTCTGCTCATGCCTATTATAATAAATGTCTTATTCATTCCTGCAAAATGCATAGTCTCATTTCTGTATATATCAAATTATAGTGGACTCTGAAATATAATGATTATTTATATTAAGATATTGTAAAATAACTTTGTCATAAAGAAAGGCTTGCAATAGTAATACTTTTCAGTTCTCAAATTTTGCATTGCAAAGTTACTTCAAGCATTTTATTTCAATGTCTTCATTAATAAGCAACAAAGTATGCTTGGCATACTTGCCTTGGAACCTTGGAGAAAGTCAACCATGGAGAAGAAAGTAATTTGTTTATTTGCATAAATAGTGAGCAGCCTATTAATTCCCTGATTTTTTTGCTTTCCCAGAATAAAAAATACAGTATGATTATTGCTTTCAACTTTGCCCTTTCTATTTAGCACATCTATAAAGTATAGGACTAAGCACTATATTTGAAAATAATTAAAAGTGCTCAAGTGACACTTTTGCTTATTGTACAAAACACTGAGTTTTTCCTGTAACAAAAAAAACATTTTCTTCATATTGCAGTTGGCTTCATTTCTTTTTTCTCCACAATCACTATATGGTTCTGATTCTTTGTATTGACAAGGGATTACAGAATCAAAAATACTGTAATCGATTTACACATCTCTACAGTTTGTGTGTATTTCCTTTCTGTCCTTCTTTTATGTTTCATACTGCTTCGAGATCTATTTGTATATGCCTTACTTAGATAAGATCCAGCTGATTTTTCCCACTTTAAAAGTTTATGGTCATTCTTATGAATCAAGAAAACAAGTTCAATATTTGAAATTTTGACTTCACTTCCATCTAGTTGCTTACCTTCACAAAGCGACAATTGCAGTGCCACTTTTTTTAACTCTTTTTGCCTTCTTTTCATGTTTTGAGACTTTTTGTTTTTAGTGAAGCATATAAAAATAGTAAGCACGTAAGTAGGACTCCTAATGATACCACTTCTATACTACTTTGATACCAGTTTGATACTTAAATTTATTATAAAAACATATAAGTAGGTCATAACCTATATATTAAATTTACTATAGATCAGTACCATTTTAATACCAGTTCAATACTAATTTGATACTTTTTCAAAGTCTTATACATAAGTGTAAAATTGAATAAAAAGAGATTATATATATATATATGAATGTGACATTTTTGTGAAGTTATTGATAGTTCATGTGGTGAAAAAGAAATTTTGATTGCATTTTGATTATTGATCCAATCATGTGACTTTCGATTTTGACCAATTGCAGGTCATGAATTTCATAACATATGATCTATAGTAGAGGTCCAATTGTACATCATATCATATAAAAGAAAGTAATTTTAAAATATTATAACTTTATCAATATTTATTCAATTGTCAAAAAAAAAAAAGATTTAATCCTTGGAAATAGTTTAAAACAACTTGTTTAATAGTTTTTGTTTTTATACAATATATAAAAAATCTTAGTATTTTTAAGTTTAAGTCTAAAAATATGTAAGTTAAACTGATTGAAACCATAGTTTATGTTTATTTGAGTATAATAGTTTAAATTTTTAGAATTATTTCAATAGATTGAAATCAGTTAATAGAAAAAAAAATATAAATAGGTTGTTATGGATCTATAACACAGTGATAATGCTCCATAGGTTATCAGAAAAAGATCTAGGGTTCAATTCTGTCTAATTACAAAAATTTATCACCTTTATGATTGGTTAACCAGCTTTCAATTCATGTTATATCCAATCAGCTGACAATTCATTTTCAAATTTAGTTAGACTGCATGAAGATGAGACCTCTGGTCTTTCTGACAATTGCAAGCTGAAATCAGATCAAAGCATAAAAGGTTGTATGAGAAAAGGCTTCTAATCTAACTCCGGTAAAAATCCACTCTAACCCAAACTGATAATGGCAAACTCTATCACATAATTTCAAAAAAGAGATTAATTCTAAGTTGTTTTATCCCAATCTGGAGCTTGTAAATCTATTTAAATAGTAGCATTCTATAAAACTTAATCATATGACCGAAGGACAAGGTATCAGCTACAAGTAGTAAGAAACTAGGCAAAAATTGTTAAGCCAAGTGTGTCTAATGAGGATTTATAAGATTAAATCAGAATTCAAGCAAAGACGCCAGTTTCACAGGTGGTGAAAACAATAGTACTATATTATACTAGTTGTAACAAATCTATAGATGTCCAGCAAAAATCCCGATTATTTTCAAAAGGTCAGATGACAACCTCTCAAACAATCTTAAGTGACTATGAGTATTTTGATGAGAGGAATATCTTTTATTAATAGCTAAAAAGACCGATTTCTTAATAATCAAAAATTTAAACTTCCAGCCGAAAAACACTAATGATTAAACTTAAACACATATCCGAAGTCACATGACATCTGCCGATCTCGAAGCTCCGGAATGACATGAAACCTGAAACTTATAGTGATCATTAATTCAATATGATTTTACTAATTAACATATGTTATCAATTAGTAATTGATATCAAGGGGTTATAGGATATTACTAATGTATTTGATTAATATTATCATTTATTTATTATTTTATTTTATTTTATTTTTTTTTATTAATTCATATGATCTTCCGGGAGAACCACTAAGATTATATATATTTTATTCTTTATGTATTTTATTTATTTATATTGAGAAAACATGTATTTAAAGGTTGTATTTTTCCTTTAATCATTTTTAGAGTTGTCTGTTCCACTCTCCATTAATAAAGTTTTCCTTTAATAATGATAAACTATTTGATCAACATGTTCCTTTACTTAAACCATTACAACTTATTTATAAAGTTTTATATAATTTAACTAATTAGTTATTGAATTATAAGTAAATATATGATTCCAGTTTTTTTTGCATACTACTGTATATATGCACTATTCAATAGCATATAAAAGTTAGTGAATTTTAGAAATTTAATTTAAAATAGTAACACTTAAAGAATAAACAATAAAATAATATTTAAAAAAGAAATTCTTATTTTGTATTTAGTGTATCAAAAAAAACTTATAACTTAAGTTACATAATTATAAAAGAAAATTGAAAATTTTTTAATAAAATTAGCATTAAAAAAAAGTTTTAGACTAATTTATAAAAAGGCTAAAATAAAAAAATAATCAAATTAAAAACATGTCTCGAGAATTAAAAAAACTTATACAATTGTAAATCAAAGTGATAACAAGTATTGAAGAGTTTGTAATAATATATAATTTATATATTCAATATTTTTTAATTTATAATTTATTTATTTAATACTTTTTAATTTATTATAAAATTATTTTAATAATTTTTAATCAATAAATTTTTTATAACAAAATTAATATTTATTATATTATTACTTTTTATAAAATATGAATTTTTAAAAAATAGTTTTATTAAAATAAAAATATAAAACTTAAATTATTTTTTTTAATGTTAAAGTAATATATTATTTATTGTTTTTATTAATAAAATAAAAATTTAATTTGTTATATAATTTTTTTTTAACTAAATAACTTATATATCTTGTTTATTAAATATTTTTAAACAAGTATATACAAATTTATTTCTCTTGTTTATCTCATTAAACTTACTAAGAAAATTCTATTATGCAGTTTATTGTCAAGTATTAATATATACTTAATTAATATATCAAGGTTTTATTTGGTCTATAAAAAATTTTTTTAAAAAAAATAAATTATATTCAAGTTAGGGCTTATAACAATATTACTTTAATATTACTTCAATATCAATTTGATACTTAAATTTACTATATATTAATATTATTTTGATATTAGTTCAATATTAGTTTGATATTGAACTTGTAGGTCTATAGCACAGTAATTAGTGTTTCACAAATCAGATTATAAGATAATAGTTCAAATTCTTCAGAGAGCTAATGTGAAATCTCTGAAAAAACCAAATAAGGAAGAATCGATATCTTTTGATTATTGTCACGAGATATCAAGTCCAGTTTCAGGTAAAAGCAATTGGACCATCTCAATATAATATCTGGCATTATAATCTAATATGCGTTGTTTTCCATAAGAAGTCAATTTATATGTTAATTTAATGAGTGTTGGGATTGTAATACCAAGAAAAGGCATAGTAACTTAACGATCATCTGGCAGTATTATAATAATTGTTATCAAGTTTGATACTTTTTCCATTTTTATATATGGAGCATGCTTCCTTACTCTTTTAGTCCACGAGACTATAAAAGAAACAACTCAAGTTTTTCATGTGACCAAAGCTAGAGTCACAAAGATTCCTTATTGGATATGGCTTAGTTCACAACTAATTGTATTAGGATATAGTTTTTAAGTTTTTATTTATTGGATAGTAGATGAAATTAGAAAATGTACATTCTAATACATTAGCACTCTACATATGTGATCAAGATTTCAGTACTGGTAATATAGGAAGAATGAAGGGCAATAAGTCAACTGGTAGATAAGAGTAATCTGAATCTTAGATAGTTCTATTCGAAAATTAGTGGTGGTAAATGTAACAAATCTATAGACGTCCGGCAAAAATCTCGATTTTCTTCGAAAAGTCAGATGACAACCTCTCAAATAATCTTAAGAGACTATGGGTATTTTAATGAGAGGAACATCTTTTATTAATGCTTGAAAAGACATTGTCAACACCGATTTCTCAATAATCAAGGATTTAGACTTCCGGCCGAAGAACACTAATGATTAG
>CAJVPV010004337.1:0-10089 GCA_910591835.1 Acaulospora morrowiae | reverse complement strand
AAATTAATTATAATTATTAAAATAAATATTGTACAATTAAAAAAATAAAAGTGTTCATAAACTTTTGGCAATCCACTATATAAAAAAAAAAATTAGAAATTTCATTTTATATATATTATATATATAGTATATCTGTATCAATGTGATAGGAACACTATATAAGTAATATAAGAGATTATATTTTATATAACTAAAAAATAAAAAAAATCCTGCTTATTTTTTTCATAATCAAATAAATGTATATGTTTATTAAATCTTTATAGAAAACAAATAATATATAATATATTGTATTATATAAACTATTATACTATCTTAAATATTTGTTTTAGACTATATTTTAAAATATAACTTTAAAGATGAAAAAAGTTATTCTCTTGATTATTTATTCACTTATGAAATTTAAAGGTAAAGATTATTACTTGCAGTTTATCACTACAGTTAAAAAAAAAAACTCTGCTTATAATAATATAAATAATATGAATAAATAATTTATATTAAGAAATTTAATAATTTATAAATGAAATTCTAAAAAAAAAAAAAACTCTTTCCCACAAAATTACAAATTTCCAAAAAATTTTCTTTTTTGAAAATCCACAAAAAAAACACTTCAAGAAACACCAGGAAAATACCCAAGAGAAACATCTACCAAGAAAAAACACTATACTGTCACCTTCAAAAATCAAGAAGGATATATACAGCAGGTACCATTGAACTTAAAAGAATACTAACTCTTTGTTTTTATTTCAAAACAAATAGATATACACTTGTTTTTTCTTATTGGAAAGAAAGAAAAAACAAGAAATACAATTCACAGTAAAGTTAAGAAGAAAGTTAGCACCATACCTTACAAGCTACCAGCCAGTCATATATCAGGTTAGATACCTCACTAGATATTAGTAGGGACTTGTATCAGCCAGATTATACCTTATAAACCAGGCAACCTCACCACTGACACAAAACCAGAGGGTACCAAGACTTTTTCAATACTGTGTTTAGAAGAAAAGCCAAAGATCAAATCAAATTTACAATATAAACAACAATCATCACACGGACTGATCTATGTTGGAATCAAAAAATAAAAATCAGTTTACCCCCACCAAAAGATCAACAGTAACACAAACACATGTGCAAATTTCCCCACAAACCAAAACAAGAAAACAAACATGTTTGTTTACAGGGTTGAAGATTAAGGTTCAGCTATATTCCGCATTTAAAACAACAATAACAAACAAACAAACAGAACAACAACCTAATTAAAGAAAAGGCATATGGTATGGAAAAACAACAGATAAACAACACAACATAGCACGTGTAATGCAACTGAATACAATAGATACAATGACAGAAACACCAGCAATTTCATTGGAGGATCAAATAATAGATTACCTCAGAACACTAGAAGACAATCACAACGAAGGGGACCAGAGATGGTTTCGCACTCTAATAGAAGATGGATCAACCAATACATCATCTGAAATTTCAAATCTGGGAGCACTCATAAACATCACAGTTATTGACGTTGTAATAGCAAAACTCCTCAATATAAACCCAAACATCATGATCAAATGGGCATTAATCAAGGAATACATCAAACAGATATGGGAATTCAATCAACTCAACATAAATATCTTAAACAAGTTCCTAATCAAGAATTCACAACAAATAGCCCAAATCCTAAGCATACTTCAACCAAGACAGGATAACCTTGAGCAATTCAATCAGGAATATGACCAAACAACAAGGAGTAACACAAATTAGGGATTACCAAATGTGGAGCAACAAGTTCCAAAGATAAAAATGGAGGAGCAAACAAGAGAAAACTCAACCACAGTGGAAGAGACACAAATTTCAGAAGTAACTATGGAAGAACAATACCTTTCAGATGACAACATAGATATTCATGGTTCTACTTCAACTCAAAGTCTAGATATTAAGTTGTTATCTGACTATGCAACAAGAAATAGGCAATACCAGCCAACAAATTTCTTTTTTGTTTGTAAAGAAGGAATATACAAAGCAGGGGTAATGATAGCCAACACATCAGAAGATGACAAGTCAAAGCAGATTAAATACCTGGCTAATATATTAAAGCTCCCCAAAGATAATCAACATTTCATTCAGCCCTTTTTCTTTAATGGTAATGAATGGTACACAATCCACTTCAAACACGAAAGAGACTTGATAGCCTATATGAACAAAGTCAATGCACAGGATGAAAAGAATTTCCACTTAATTCAAATACAAGAGGAACAAAAGAAAATAAAAAAAAGAACTCCAACCGGAAAGACCATCCCAATCCAGGAAAAGCCAATTACAACACAACTAATCATTTCAACTTATCCAATCGCTCTGGAAAAATACAACTGAGAATCAAAGGCAACCTAACTCTACATATGAGTAGAGAAGAACAATTAAGGAATATCGCTAATAAGCTTGATGTATCAGTGGAACATGAAGGTATACAAGTACTAGCCATTGGCAAAAACAAGTGGATAATTTTATACTTCAATAATGTAGCGGATGCACACAGATGCAAACAACGATTATCTGGAAATATCCAAGAACAAAACATTATCATTATTACAAATAACAATGTGAAGAACATAGCACTCTCTGAAGACTTATCCTCACTCTTAATGAAATCAGAAGCTTCAGAGCAAATGATACTCCTGGATATTCCCTCATATACCTCAACCAAGAAAGTTCACAATATACTTACCAGATATGAAGAAATAGAATCCTTCCGACTTACCAAAAGAAATCACAACTATAACAGTATAACTTTCTTCTTCAAATCTACCAAAACAAACATCCACAAGATCTGGTCAATATCAATTGAAGACTCCATGGCTAGATTGGCACAGCTAGAAGATCACTAAGCAATGCTATTAAGAAGGAATAAAATAACAGCTAGACTCTATGGAATTAAAAAAACCTTGTTGGCCTTTTATATTATGAGTGCAACAAAACATCTCAGAGTTAAAACAGTCTATATCTCCACAAACAGTAGAACAGAAAAGAAGAAACTTTGCCATTCTTGGATTTGAGAACCAGGAAGACTTAAATAAAATACTATTATCACATATAGAACTGTTCGGATGTAAAACTTGATGGAGCACTAAAGACAATACAAAAATATATACGCCGGAGCATATACCACGAGATAGACAGGCCTCATATAGAGGAAGTGAAGACAGAAATGCTTCTCCAGAACATTCAAAATATACTAAAGGAACACCGGAATCCACCTCATCCTATATGGATACAGAGGATAAAGAAAAACAACAACAACAAATAATTCATACTCAGAAAACTAGAGAGAAAAAAGGGAAACAACCTGTAGACAGAAAAATATAAAGAGAAATGTCAACAGAAAGGGATCCTTGATCTGAAGTCTTCAATATGTTGAACATGATTAGCGTAAAACTGATAAACTTAGAGAACAAAAGGAGTAACAACAAGAACTCCTTTTACTACTCCTTCTAAAAGGCACCCTAGTTGAACCCACAACAATAGCTGAAAGAGAAAGATATTCTTCACAAGCTTTCTCTTCAGCAATCCATCACCAGCATACATCAACCACTACGGACAATCATACCTTCGATTACTCCAACAATATGATCAATCCTCTATCTAATAATGAAATCAACAGTTTTCTTACAGAACAAAGAAAGATATTCCAAAGTGATACTATATACTTTGGCACACACAATACCAGAGGAATTATCAGAACCATAGACCAGGAAATGCTGATACAAGAAATATGGGACCAAAAGTTCGACATTCTCGGACTAAGTGAAACTAAACTTATACCTAGCAATCAAACATTCGCATTTAATAACAATAAAGACAAATACAAATGCTTTCTCAGCTCTTGTCCAACTAATCCCAGAGGAGCAAGAGTACTTTTGCTAATTCACAAAGAATTAGAAAAATATATTGCACAAGTAGATAAAATAGAAGGACATCTCATAGCAATCAATCTACTAAGCAGAAGACACAAAACATGGATAGCTCAAGTATATCTCCTCTGCAATAAACAAAAGAGTTCGGCTATTCAAAGAAAAATACAAAACATAATAAGAAACAAGGTTTAACAACAATACCAGATCATTTTAATGGGGGACTTCAATGCAGCGTTAAATCCCAGATACGATTGCACAAATTCCAAAGCAAGTAATAACTTTTCTTTCTCAGAAGATCCAGAATATCACTATTTAACTTTCTTTCAGATTGGAACCTTGTGGATTTATATCAAATCTGGAAAAACCCAAGACCAATACATACATAGGAAAACAACTCAAGTTTAAGCAGAATAGATTATATTTGGTGCTTAGCTGAGATAGCATGCAATATGCTTCAATTACAAAACATCAGTTTCAAGGAGACTACAAATAGCAATCACATCCTCCTTCACTATAAAATAACCAAAGATACTCTTCTTTACACTGCCACAGTATGTCGCACCAAAGCTACACATCAATATGAGAAAATAATTGAGATTAGCAAGACTACAGATGAGCAGTGGAACAAATACAAAATCAAAGTCGAGAACAAAATACAGAAAGTTGGACTCTTGAAAAAAACAACAGCAGTGTGTTAACAGATAAATATTCAAAGATATATCCTACAAATACAAGATCTCTAGAAAGACTTTGAAAGAATAGTAATCATTACAGCACTCAATAACCTTCATTGTGAAAAAAGAGGCCCCAGAGGACACACAAGTACAAATAGTAAGGTACAGAATCCCAAGGAAAGGAACTTAATCAGAATATTCAAGAACCTGCACAAGATTCAGAAGAGACTTAAAAAGGAATCATCAGAACCCTTACCCTTTCCACTGATAGAACAACTCAACAAATAGACAGTCAAAGTCTCAGAAATGTTGTCAGACAATTTGCAGGCTCTTGCCAAGTTAAAAACTCTTAATACAAATATAGCCAATAAGGATCTAACACTTATTACTGAGCAAACATATATTCTGAAAATAATTCTCAAAAAGTTTTGCATACAGGAAGAAAAAAAATGGATCAACCAGGAAATCCAAAAAGCAGTTGAGATCAGATGCCAAGATCTCAAAGACAACCAATAAAGAATAGTTCAAACACTGACAAATAACTTCAAAGACAAGATTACAATTGATAGAATCAAAATAATAGATAAGAACAATTACAAATACATTACTATTGACAAAGAAGAGATCCTGAACCAAACAAGACTCTACTATCAAAAGACATTTCACAAGCACAACAGCAATTATAATATCCTTGACAGCAATATAAACCCAAGCCAAATATTCAGAAAGAATGATACAACACTATAGAAAAGGAAATTCAGCCAAGCGAATTGGAAGAAGTGCTCCAAGATCTATCTAATGACAAGGCAGTAAAACCATCCAAAATAAAATATGAAATGTTAAAAAAGCTTGGCCCTAAGGCAAAAAAGACTCTTCTAAATCTCTTCAATCTTTTCCTTGGCCTTGGAATTATACCAACATCCTGGAAGTATAGTCTCCTATATCCAATCTCCAAAGGAAAAGAATAACAAGAAGAATTCAATAACATCAGGCCCATAATCCTGTTAAAGATTATACGAAAGTGCTTTATCAAAATTCTTAACAATCGCTTAGCACTCATTTGTAAAAAGTACAAAATATTGAAGGGACCCAATTTTGCAGGACTTTCAGAAGAAAGTACTTCAGAGCTGATACATCTGTTAAACAATATTTGTGAAGAAGCTAGAGAGGAAAACAAGGAGCTCTGGATTCTCTTTCAAAATACAGCAAAGGCATATGATACAGTCAGCTTAGAGATGTTAGAAAGAGCACTCCAGAGAATTAAAGTTCCAAATAAAATCATCAAACTTCTGCTAGACCCCTTTACATAAAGATCTATCAAGGTAATCATTGACATGGGCATCACTAAAGAAATCATAGCAGGTGATGGCATAGACCAAGGAGAAACTATATCTCCACTGCTATGGAGAATCTTCTATGATCCTCTTCTCTGTGAAATACAAGAAAATCATAGATTAGTATACACGATGAATTGCTCATGGACAACAAATTTCAGCAAGCCGACAAGTGATCCAGAGGCCTCCAGAAAACTCTCAATGAAACAGACAGCAATAGCTTATATGGATAATACCACATGGATAGCTAGATCTCAGAAGGATATGAAACGTATTCTGAATAGAGCAAAAGAGTTTTATATAGCAAATGACTCACAAATTAATGGAGACAAGTCAGTACTAATTACAATCAACAGCCTGGCTAAAGAACTCAACAGAGTGTACATCGGAACAAACCAAGAAGAGGTTAGGGAATTAGACTGTAAAAGCCACTCGAGATTTCTAGGCATCTGGTTGAGCAACAAGGATCAGACCAAAGATACAATTCTAAGAATACAACAAGAGATTCAAGCAATCCTTCCAAACCTAGGGAAAAAGATGATTACAGATAGGCATGCGGAATATATAATCAATAGAGTTTTAATCCCAAGGATCGAATACAAAATGCAGCATAGCTCAATAAGTATGCATTCAAGCAACCTTCTTATAGCCCTACTCAGGAAAACACTCAAACAGGCAGCCAAGATCATTAGAACAATGCCAAACTCAGCCATACATTACAAGTTGATCTATAGACTTAAAGATATTCATGAAATCCAAAGAGAAAGCCAAATCACCAACTTCACAAACCACCTCCAACAATATAGACCCCGCTTGTACATCAACTCTTATTTGTTTTAAGCAAGTACAAATAAGGCATTGGGAGCCTGCAAACATGCTTATGGACAATATCTCATACAATCCATACAAGAAAAACTTTTTAGCCCAAACACTCAAATTGGCCAATAAATTGGATATTACTTTCTCAGACTAAATCTGGAAAAACATATTCCAATGGAAAGGAGGTTACATTACAATTAAAACCTTATTGAACAATTTCAAAGTGTATGACAGAGCAGTAATGTCATTAAGAAAGCACAATATCATATTCGTGGATCAACTAATTGATAAGAAAACCAACATGCTATTAAACTGGAAACTAGTTCAAGATCCTCGAGGCCATGGATGTGGACCAATTCCCAGCTGGTTCCAAACAGTAAGGCAGCTAGTAGCAAATAAATTTGGAGTACTAAAGACAACCTGGAATAAATACAACTAGATATCGCAAGAGAGATCACTCTTTACAAAAGAAAAACCAGCTGACCCAAGAAAATGGAACTGGCAAGTGAGTATGAATAGTGTCAACAAAGAACTTCGCTGGACCAGGAATAAATGTATTCTAGCAAATAGCAATAGGGAGATAGAACATTTCCAAGCCAGATCTGGCAAACCCCCTGGAACTACAGAATTTATCAGTACACAATCAGGCTATAGAGACACTGAAAAGAATCACACACTCATATTCACCTGGATCAACAATATTAAAAAATATAGGCGAAATAAGAAACCGACCATCCCTATTGAAGTTCACACACTAGAAAACTTGATCAAGGCCAAAATGGAAAAAGTATACCCGCAAGAAGCATCCACATCCAAATTTCAGTTTGTAGAAATCGAAGACTACGGCAAACAAATTATACAAGAAAACTTAATAGCAGGAGATCTTTATACTTTGCTATATGAAGAGTACTACCTCAATGTGATTCAAAATTACACAGGCTCATATCAGTTTTATACTAATGGTTCTCTTGGACGAGTACAAGATTAGTTCCTAAAGATGGGTGCAGTATGGTTACAAACTGAAGGACCCAACCCTGGAAGATTATTTCAAGCAGCCGTTGACAACTGGCCCTTATTAACTAGAACAGAATTGGCAGCAATCATCCTAACAACTTTATCAGTACCAAATGGTAGCACAGTAGAAATAAGAACAGACAGTTCCTCCTGCATAAACACCTTTTCAACTATAATCAAGCTGTACCCCAAAGAAATCCAAAAAAAACGGATGAAAAAACCAAATTAGCAGCTCTGATCAAAACTGGTTGACATAGTGTCCAAGAAAAAGCTTTACTTAAAGCTTACCAAAGTCAAGGCATACAGCAAAGACTCCAACAATAACTGGATAGATCAGCTAGCTAAAAAGGCAAAGGAGGAATCAGAAGTCCAGTGGAGACCCCTATCCATAGCAGTTCCCATTACTATACCAGAGTGAAATATGATCCCTATTGACATTTCAACAAGGGCATTTCTCAAAGATTACAATGAAAGAGAAATACTTCTACAATGGATATCACAGAATCAAATCCAGGAAAGATGGAAAGAAGAAATACAAAACCTTGAAAAATTTGATTGGAAAGGCCTCTGGGACTTCAACAAAGATAAAGGATTTCTGAATACTTTTCTCAAAGCAATAAGAAGCAGAACATTTAAAACCAGGCTAGTCTATAATAAGCTCTCAACAATAGATGTTTTGATTAAAAGAAACTCCCTAAAAATGCCCAACAGCTTGTATGTATTCTGCCAATAGCAAGAAAAGTCTTTGGACTACTTACTTTCATGTGAAGAGTTATGTGAACTTAAGAAGAACATATGGCAACAGGCCCAAGACAAACTCATAAAGGCATGAATCCCACAACATACCGACAAAAAAGTGAAGGGAAAGCAGTCAGCAATAAATGCACTTTTCAGTAAATGGGAAGTAGAAAAATCTGATTCAGCCAAGGATTTAATCAACATAACTATCAGCCTTTGGGCAAGAGAAGACATAGAAGATTGGATCAAGATTTTTCAATCACTAAAGATTTCCAAAGTCATATTTAGGAGAATCCTTAATAAACTCTCAAAATTCTGATACAGAAAGATTAGATGCCTGATCTGGAATCCAAGATGCGAAAAGGTTCAAGAATGCAAACAAAGCTTTTAGGGAAAAGGTAAAGGAAAGGAGATCGCCATACCCAAGCAAAAACCAACAGGCATACAAAACTTTAGGGAGAAGAAAGGAGTGTTGCAGCAAGGCTCCTCAAGTTTTAAGACAGGGATAGCTCAATCGTCAATAGCAGCCAGCCTGAATCATACTTCTGGACTCATGAAGGTGCTATGGGACAAAATAAAAGAAGGAAAAAAATGGTTAGGAATTTGAAATAATCAAGATTTTGCCAAGGTGAACTGTAGTGATAAACTATAAGCAATAAACTTGCATTTTCTTAGGAACAGGAAACAAGAGGGAGCAACTTTATTCATTTCCAAGATTATATCTAGAGGTTAATCATCTAAGACGGGTATTCAAATATAAGTAGTTAGTTTATGTATAAAAGTCAAATTTGTATGATTATGTTTTCTTTAAAAAAGATTAAATAAATACAATAAATATTTGTTTGATTATGAAAAAAAAAAAATTTTATAAATGAAATTCTATTGAATAAAGAATTTATAATTTTAATATTATATAAAAATAGTTTATTAATAAGAATTATATCAGATAATCAAAACTTTTTTATTTATCTTACTTTAATCCTATTTAATATTTAATTATCAATTCTGTATATTATATTATTTTAGATATTGACAAAAAATTTGTTAAACAAAAGACCTGTGGGTCCATAGCACAGTGGTTAGTGCTCCGCAGGTCAGATTACAAGATACCAGTTCAATCCCATGTGAAGGCGATTGAACAGATTAACATGGTATCTAACACCATGACCAATTATATACCATTTCCCATATGAAGCCATTTCACATGCTGATCCAGCAGGCGTTGGGATTGTGATCTTCCCGTTAAGGTATAGTGGTGTGACGATCGTCCGGTTGGTGTCATGATAATCATCTGACGAAAGGTGTCACCATACATTTGGATGTACAGACAGGGCTGTACTCCATCTCATCCAATCCCTATCAACTATCAACCACAACTATCCATTTGAATATACAGATTGGGCTGTACTCCATCTTATCAAATCCGCATGACACTTACCTGTTGGCTAAAAGAATAAAGAAGCTTTGAAGAAGAGCACTGTACTGACACTACCATCTTGTACAACATGGACCACCTAACGGCTGACCATGTATGTAGGAGTTGCGCCCTGCTTGGCATTTATGCCCCTAGATTTGGCAGCCTACGCCAACCGGTTCCGAACTGGA
>CAJVPV010004336.1:0-10093 GCA_910591835.1 Acaulospora morrowiae | reverse complement strand
AGATCTGTAATACAAGACTATTCTAGAATAACTAACATTTCAAGGGTCAATGCTAGTGAAAATTGGTCAAGGGGTAGGGAAGATTTTGGGCGAAAATCAAGTGTAACAATATATTAAAAATATAAAGATATAAAATAATATTAGTTGTATAAATAATTATTAAAAGAATATTATAAAGATATGTTTTTCACAATGACTTATTAAATAGAATCCTATAATCAATAAAGATTTGTAATAAATAAAACTTTAATAAAGACTTGAGATAAAAAATTAAACAGTAAAGTAAAACCATAAAAGGCAATTATCAATTATAAATAGTATAATAAAAGAAAATTGCAAAACCTAAATAATTAGTTAGTTTATTATATTTATAATTATAAAGTTAATCCAATTTATACTTGGAAAATAATATTTGAAAAAATAAATAAAAGCAAATAAGCACTAGATTATATTATTTGATTTAATAGTACACATTAAAAATATTTTAATTATTTATTATAACAATGGTTATATAAAGTTTTGTTTTATATTAATAACAAATTTGCTAATTAACAATTTCAATATTATATAATATATATTTATTTATCGAAATAAATTTGATATAAAAAAATCAAGTTATTAAAAAAAAAATAAATTGGATTTATTAAAAAAGTATTTCAAAATATATCAAGTAAATGATTCTAAATTATGAAATATTTTGAAATTAATCGTAGTTAAATAATATAACTAATAATTAAAGTTGAAAATTAAATATAACAAAATGAACCATTTAAGAATTCATTTTTATTTATTTTTAAATTGGCAAGATCTTTGAAAAAAATAGTATTAGAAATATTTAAGAATTTGAAAGTTAATATTACTAATTTAAATATATAAAATTTCTTTTCACAATTACAATGTAACTTTAATATTGGTAATTTTCATGTCATTTGCACTTTATAAATTTAATGATTATAGTATCTTCAATATGAATTATATAAATATGAAAACTAGAATGAGCTTGAAAAAGGAGATTCCATAAGACTATTAAATAGCACAAATATCAAAGGAAAAAAAATACAAATATAATACATTGCTATACTTTTGTCTTTATTGCAAAGATATTTCCTGATATAATGTAGCTTACTCAAATTTTTATTTATAATTTACTTGTAATAATGTGATGTGTAATTAGCGAATCTGCTACTAATGTTAGTTTAGACTTGTCAAATATTAATTTATTATACTTTTTATAAATAATTAATAAATGAAATGAACTTTCAAGAAATTACAACTATCACATTACAGCATATTGTTTCATCTCGCATACTTATTACTGCAACATTTGGTCCCCTTGGATAATTATTACATGATGAGATAACGTAAATTGATAATTTACAAAATTTGACAATTGTAGAGTTGCGCAATATTAATTGGTTTAAACAAACTAACGTTAGAATTGACAAAATTAAGAGGGATTCTGGTTTCATTTTTGATGGTTGAAATCGGTGTTGAGTACTGTAATACTAAAATGGGCATGTTATTTACTGAAAAAAATATGGAACTTTTGCAAGTTTTGATTAAAGTTAGTATAGAAAATACATTAAATAGGATAACCTTTATTGCTATGCATTAATTGTTTATAGACACATGCGTTAAAAACACAAACTCTACTTAATATATTGTATATCAATTGCTTCGATAAATATAACTAACGTAAAAGATAAAAAATGCCCTCAAACTTCAAGTGCATGCAAATAAAGGATAAATGATATTTACAAAGAATCCTTTTCTGGTAATAATTTATTTGACAATAAAAATGTTACCATTATTGCGACTATCATAAAGAAAAGAATAAATCATCTTTATGATTCATGTAAAATAATTTCTAATTTTGCGTTTCTCCTAAAAATACAAAGGTATCGTTAAAAAGCAAGATTTTTATTGTAAGGAGATCGATTGTACATACCCGTCAGTAATACCCCCATATACGCAATAATGATCGTTTATTGGATTAATGGTGTCACCAGGATACTTTCTATTCTCTTTTATATGCAACTTATCAAGTAATTTTTGACTATTTTTTCTTTCCGGTTTTTCATTCTGTATGGAGACTGTTAATGAATTTCGCCCCCTCATCATACCGGTTTTGACCTGACATCAATTAACCGTGTTAGAATTTTAAACTTTATGTACCTTGCATCCAATGATACTTACAACCCATGTAATCACAAGGTAATGATAACGTTCACCGTCTTTCACTTTAAAAGAGAGTATGCCTTTTGTAGCAAGCATTCCTGAAATTTTACTGTTCTACTATTAAAAATAAATTATACAAATTAAAATAAAGAAATCGTAGGTTCTTACGCTTGGTCTTCTTCTGAAGGGTTAACATTACAACATATTTGCTCGTCGATATTACTTCCAGTAAATAATTCAGGTTGACAAAGTTGTAAAATGCTGTGTTTATTAGAAACCTTGATTTCTAAACCTACGTGCAGACCCCTAAAGATCCTTTTGAATTCGTTCACGATTATAGTGGGTATATTGCTACCGTATTCTACAAGAGACATTTTGAGATAAAAGAATTTAACCGAAAGAAACTATTTTCTATCTATATAAATTACCAGGATGTTGTACACAAGCATCATATCATTTTCCATTTACGTTTACACATAGTTGGGCGCATAATTTTTGTGAAATTCGTTTGGTTCACGGATTCTTTTTTCCTTATTTACTACATGCTACCTACTTAAGAAAATAATCTTAAAAAACATGTGTCTACATTTTAAGCGGATGGGGTTGTCGGTTGTGTCGCTCCGGAGTGATTCTGGTTCATGCAAGAATAATCACATCACATCATCCGACGTAAATTATTATGCGCCGCACATATCAAAAAAATTTTACATGAATGATGTATTCGTACACCACAGTACATACTTTACAACAACAATTTTTTATAAAGCTGTATAACACGGTAAAATTTCAAAACACGTTACTCTAATAAAAAATCTTATTAACAATGTACTATTTTAGAAGTTATATAAGCTTATGATAGTACTACTGTATTTCATAACTTTAAATGTTGATTTCTAATCTGTTTCCGTTTTAGCTAATTTACTCTAGGAACAACACAATCAGAACTAATAAACAGTAATCGACACAAAATTATAAAATGATTAAAAGAATTTATTAGATGTTGTTTGCATAAGGACCGGATGAAATAACTCCGTGTTGCTTATTCACAAAGTAAAAAAGAAAAAATACTTTGTTTTATTCTCGCTGAACCGGAAGTTAGGACATGCAAAATTTAACTGGCTATGGATAATGACAAATCAGCTTGTTAATTTAATTACTTATTTCATAAAAACATGAGATTTGTCAATGCATATTAATATCTTGTGATATCGTCGCTTCTTCGGTACTTCTCTTTTGAACTAAAAAAGCTTAACTCCCGAGGTGCGACTTAAATTTATCCAGCCTTTAACATTCTCTTGACTATCTTCTTTCTGTTAGATAGCCTAATTAAGCCAACCTGAATTTAGTTCTTTTATTATATCGTTATTATTATTGGGGTCGTGAAGGGCATATGCAAGTCTGTTGCTTAATAGAACAGGCCTGTGCATAACTGTCATTAATATTTATGACTAAAAATTGTGATTATTCATTCTCTCTTTATTTACTTTGTACAACACTCTTTGTATATTTTTTTTCTTCGATTAAGCTATTAACAAGGCTATGGAAATAAGAAGAATATAATAAAGAAAACAAGGAAACCAACGGCACGTATATAATATTGTATAACAGCAGCTTCATCAACTTTTTTTCTCTTATAGAATTTACCATCATGATTAAGGCAAATAATTCGCGATAAAACCATCACCTGAATAAGTCCGACCTTATATCACCCTGGCAACTTACAAAATAGCTAAATAAGCTACAAGAAAAAAAAATCTTCTTTGTTTAATATCATATACTGTATCTCTTTGTAGTATCATTTCAGGATTTGTCATGCCAGATAAGCTTGTTCTTGCTTATATGAAAAAAGAAATCATATGTAATGATACCTGTTACCTCGCCAAAGTATTTATGGATACGAGTCTGGCTTCTACATGTCGCATAACATTTTATTTATTTTAATATGATAAGTGGAACAAAGAAAAATCAATGTTAAAATTACTATATACTGTAACATATCGCCAATACTGTATCTCGCTATTGGTCATTTATTTCATTATTATTATTATTTTGCAGTACAATTTTTTTGGCATCAAAACCCTGTATAAAAGAACCTAAAATTGAAGTTAAAAACCGTCTCACACACAATTATAAAACAAATTGAAGGAAAATACTTTATAATGGTTAGCAAATATCAATTCCATTTAGCGACGAACTAGTTGTTTGCCTGATACAAATTGAATATGAGACATGTTCCATAACAGTTGCACGTGTATTATCACAAGATTATAATATATTCAGTTATATGTTAAATGTGTCTTCTCCAAAATTATCATTATTTTTAGCTTTGTCTAGAAAGTATGCTTAGGACTCACGTGAAATTATAGTCAATTTTGCGTTATTCATAAAATTATGAGATATAATTAAAAAGCAAAATTTATGATTAATGTAAATATAATTATATTTACTCGTCAGTAATGCCCCACGTACGCAAACATATATGTCATCAAGACTTTGTAATCTCCAGGGTTTTTTCTTTTTTCTTTTCTATTCAAGCTGCCATATAGATTATGACAATTTTTCCTTTCCGGCTTCGTATCAAGTATGGTGACGATTACTCCCTCTCGCCATGATAGTTTTGACCTATTCCATCAAATATATCAGAATTTTTAATACTCTAAATATTACACATCCAAAAACACCTACAGCCCATGTAATTATAATGTAATGATGATTTTTATTTTCATCTTGCACTTCATATGATAGTATGCATTTTAACTGGGATTTTCATGTTTTGTGATAAAAGTTAATCGTATACAAATTATAAAATAGAAAGAAAAAGAAATTTCCTACGTATTATCATCATAAAATGGATCGATATTATCACATATTTGATCTTCGACTTTACTTTCAGTGAAAATTCTGGCTTGCAAAGTTTAAAGCACCGTCTGTTGTCGACATTGATGTCTAAGCTTACGCGCAGTCCTTCAATAATTCTTTTAAATTCTTACGCGATTATACCAGATAATTTATCAATTTTTACGAGATCCATTTTGCGATGAAAAAAAAATTTTTTTAAATGTTTCTTTTGTAATTCATCGTAATTTGTACACGGGAATCATGCTATTTTAACATCTGCGTATTTCTTTCAGATAAGAAATAAGTTTCATCAGCGGTGTCTTTCTTCCATGTCACGTGAAACATCTCCAATAATTACTGTCTAATTGATGAAAGAATCTTAACAAGTTTATGTTTACACAGTAGATGCAGCTTTTACGATGTTAATCCGGAGTGATTCGGGCTTATATAATCCCAATTTATGTAAATCGGGTAAAGTGGTGTGGTGTAACTCAATTCATGAGATGTGTAAATATTTAACGTACTGTATCCATATTGCATCGGAGTGTCTTTTATTATCTCCATATGCGCATGTTCTCTTTTTTATTTGTTCCCTTCCACCACACCTTTGACCAAATGTTCTATTCCGCCTATTGTGCAGCTTTTGCCGTTTTAGATCTCCGGTCGTAGACTATGAGCGATCATCGGTCATGTTACGCAAAGCCTAGATGCGACTTAAAAAAAAAAAAAAATTTTTTTTTCTCTATAAACTCTTTTTAACAACTTTAAATGTTTATATTATTATTGTTGAAATGTTTACTGCATACCGTACTTATAATATGTTATTGTAAAATGGTCAAGTTTTATTTCTGATGTTTTAGCAAAAAGATTTATTTATAATTCAAGTTCGGTAAATAATAAAATAGCAATAAAGATATATTATTTAGAATAGGAAAAATCAAAAGAAAAATCCTTCTCACGTTTTTTTTATGCATTAGACATATAAACATTGATATTACCGTATTTAGAATGATCTTTTTTTCGAATTCATATTCGCTACACTTTTATAATATATTGTACTGTATATGACAATTTATAATATATCTAATTACTTAAATATGCAATTTTTATATTGTCTAAATTTTAAGAAATTTTCGAAATTTTTAAAGTATAAATTATATAAATTTATACAAATTATTTTTATCTTAGGAGGTATCCAAATCGAGAACATTCATCAAAGAGTCACCAAGTTAATTTTGTCAAATTTGATACACTAAAGTTTTTAAGAATGTACATAAATCAATATAATTATAAAATTATTTTTATCGAAATAGTCAGATGTATTGACATACAGTAAATAGAAATGAATAGTCAAGTAGAAATATTAAAAAAAATAAATGAAATGATTTATGATTATTCTGAAATAATCAAAATCAAAGATAGTAACCTCGTCCAAAATATTCAATAATAAGTTAATAATACAAGAGTAATTCGAAACCTACATGATATTTTAAGAATTTAATGCTAATACACTAATATAAAATTAATTTCCATTTTTATAAAAAGTCAAATTAGAAGCATGAAATATACACAAACTTATAAAATAGTAAATGACATTTACAAAAAATAATTTTATCTATTATTTTACATATTTCTATATGCATGTAAAAATTTTTAAAACTCGAAAATATTGAAAAATTTTAATACTGTTTTTTGAATATAGTATCATATATCAGTTTTTTTTTAAAAAAAAATAATAATAAATAAAGTAATAAATGAAATAATTTACAATAAAGTAATTAATAAGATATATTAAAACTCCTAAAAACATACAAGTTTAATACAATTTAATAATCAATAAGGTCAAAGAAAAGGTCAACATAATTTTTCTGTAAAATCAAAATTTTAACTTTATCATTTTAGAAAAAATAAATTATGTTTAAGAATATTTTACCTTAACTCTTTTTTATACAAAATAAATTTCTAAAAAAAATTTCTTTTTTAAAAATTTACAAAATAAAAGTCAAGAAAAGATAACAAGTTACAACAAAAGCTCCAAAGCTTTATAGAGCCTTCTTCTGCAACTAAATGCATTTTAAGATATGATAGAAGGGCAGACAAAAATCTTGACCCTCCTAAAATTAAGGATGGGTTCCTAAACTATTTAGCATATAAAATTTCACAGATCAATTATGTCACTTTTGAAGGTACATAATTATTTATTAATTATTTTAATAGGGACATAATTCAAAAAACACTTGGATCAAGTAACCTAAATTGCAAAAAACCTTTATATGTAGTTTTTTCTTGACTTTATATTTAAAAAAAACTTTTTTAATAATGTGAGACATTTAAATTATCTCCTTGCCTTTAAATTAGAAACTCATCTTTACCTAAAATAAAACCATATACAAAGAAGCCCACTACTACAATAATCAAAAAATTTATACTATTACTGAAAAACACAACCATCAGTAGCAATTAACAAATGACAAAAAAAATTTTTACTGCCAATACACAACTAGATAAATCTTTCCAAGATCACCAATAACAATAACAAAGCACTGAATACTTAATACTACAGAGCCAAGAATTAATAAACAAACTGTTTCCTGAAGTGACATTATAGAAATACAATTCAATACAACTAACAAATCAAAAAACCAATAAAAAAACTACAAACTACTATAAATCAAAAATTACAATTAGTCAAAATTAATGACTCAAATAAAGAGATTAAAATAAAACAAGAAAGCAACTTTGAATAGATATGGTTCTCAGTCTTTAAGGGCAAGGCAAAAAAATCGACAATTTACAAGACAAACCAAAAACAAGATTATTATTCAATAGATCAATCTAATTTAATAAAGAAAAACACAAAGTTGACATTTCTGCAAACTTTGTCAAAGACAAAACAATTTCCAAAAAATTGAACATATCATTCTGGCTTTCCACTTTTCAGAAGGCCTTTTAACAGTATATAGTAAGAGAAAAAATAAAGATATAAAAATTATTACCATTTTTAATAATTAACAAGCTGTTTAACATGCTATTACAATTAATTTTCTTGATATAAATAACACAAGACTATCATACATAGAAACTGGATGCCAAGAAATCAATAAAGAAAACTCAATCATAATATAGAATATCCTCCTGAACACAAAACTAATTGAAGTCCAACAGGCTTTCACCAAATATAATAAAATCCAATAAATTATTATGCAAATTCAAAACCTTTGACAGTGCATCACAATCACCTTTGCAGACAAAACAGTTAATAAAAATCCTATCAATCTTAAAAACACACTTGTCAAAAGAGATTCAATCAGAATCCTCAATACAGAAAGATCACTCTTTCAAATAAAACAAAAATATGAAATTGTCACCAAACTTATCAAACTTCTCCTAAATACCTTAGTATGAAACCTCAAACATATCATCTCACAATGCAAATAACATAAATGTTATATCCCAAGAATTGCATTAATATTATATAGACTCAAAGTATTCATAGTCATTAGCTTCAGATTTACTTGAATCTGTACAAATCAAATATATTATAAGAGAAACTGAACTCTCCTTAGCACCAATTACCATTAAACTCTATATAATTTGCAACTCAATTTTATATCTTGTAAAAGACTGTTCAATTAAAGCCAAATATTAACAATGAAATGATTACAATAATAAACAATTATCTAAATCCTATATACTCTACAACAAATTTAGACTAGAAAAAACAATAACAATTCATAACCTCAACAAACCCAGGCTTCAAAGGAACACAAGAAATCAATTCTATGCTAATACAGTTTGAAACAACCAATCAAATCTCCAAGGAAATCCACAATTACTAGCAAAAATCTTCAATCTTCTCAAAAAAGTCTGTTAAGAACTGCAAACAATAAAGACACAACTTATAGAAATCAATAAACATATTACCAATCTCGAAACTAAAATAAAAAATATTAGATATTAATCAAAATAATGACTCATCAAGTAGCTTCTCTTTCAAACTCCAATTACAATTAATACAACAATTAATACACAATAGCATTAAAGATATTAGAGACTTCCAATCACAGTTCTATTCAACACTAGACAGAATATAAAACAGTATGAATCAAATAGTAGTAGCATTTAATGCAATTACAAAAAACATCTCCAATATCAACTCATTATTTCAAAATTAAATGAATAATATATATAGCAACAATAATCAAGAACTATCAAAAAATAAATTTGATGAGTTACAAAAAACAATACACAATTATTTTTTAAATTAAACATTAAATACATTCACATGGTTTGACTTAGACTTAACAAATAATAAAACTATAAATATACAACTACTCCAAATATATAATATAAACAATACTTTGAATCTTTTTTATAATTAATAATCTGATTCCAATTTATATATCCCTATTTCAAGACTTTTCTAGAAAATCTATACAACAAATATTACAAATATTAGAGGTCTCAAATCAAATCTAAGAAAACTACAATTTTGAACAGAATAAATTGACAAATATAAATCAAATATTATCACTCTTATAGAAACAAATATCAAAAATAAAGAAGAAAACTTTATTAAGCTACATAATTATCAAATTAATTAAAGTAACTCAACCAAATAAACTAAAGAATTCAAAGCTACACTGCTTATTGAAAACAATCTAGCACAATACATTTACAAAAAATATATATGAAAAGACAAAATTATTATAATTAACCTTCTCTTCAAATTCAAATGAAAGCTTAGAATCAGATAGTTATCTATCTCTTCTTTCAATTCTATAAAGCTAATCAAGAATGCATTAAAAAAATTCTCAAATTTATCAAGAAAGCAAGAGTCACAAATATCATTCTAGGAAACTTCAACTATGTTTCCAACCCCAGCATCGACATGTCTAACTTAAATATCCCAAAAGAAACCAATTTTCATCTATAGAAAAGCTTGTTTAATGGCTTACACTAGTCGAAATGGCATAATGCCACTCATCAATCATTCATCGAAAAAGTATATAATTCGGCTAATCAAAATTATATAACTTTTATCTTCGGCTATAAAGCGGTGTATAATTTATTCGGC
>CAJVPV010004335.1:0-10097 GCA_910591835.1 Acaulospora morrowiae | reverse complement strand
ATTCAATATATTTTAATCGACCTTTTGGTCACACCATCATTTGTATTACTTCGATCCAAATAAATTATCTTTCTTTTCGATTGATGCAATAACCATTTGAATCTTCAAAATATCTATCTTGATTTTCTCTGAATTCTTAAACGTCTAATCGTAATTTTTGCTGAGTGATACTACTACGTAATTATCGTTGGTGTAATCAATTACGTATGTCAAGAAAGTTCTGGATCGCGATATTTAGTATTAAAAGCTGTCACTATTGGATGCCTTATGTAGTTATCAAGTTAAATCGAATATATTAATTTGTGTTCATGTATGGGTGATAACCTTATGCATTCAGCCTTATCAACTTGTAACCAAAAATGTTGACACCTCGTGTAACAAAATAGTCAATAATGTACATATTGGAAATTTATATGGTCTGGTATTTCATTTCAAACAAATTTAAATTTAAATTTTTAATCTAAAAACAGCATTTATTATTTAATTAAACAAAAATATATTAAATAGTTGATTAATAAACAATACAACCATCTTTATTTGTTTTCTGAAAACAAGAAATTTTCTGTTATCTAATAAATCAAAGTTTTTATTTAAATATACTGTATATACTGTATATACTGTACATCAATTTTTTAATTTATTAAGAAATATTAATATCATGTACAAGTTTACTCAGCCTAGTGTTCTTATTCAAAACACAATTAATTATTTAAAAGATAAGATTAAAATCTCATTAATTTTAAGACAGTTTTGAAAATATAAGATAAAAAAAATTTAAATTAAATATAGTCAAAATAATTTTTTATTATTTGTAAATTTTTTAATTATAATTTATAAATATAAATTTTTTATTTTTATTTTTTTTAAAAAAATAAAGAATATTAGTAAAATATATTTAAGTTAATTCACTTTCTTATCTATAATCTTGTTCAATTATCTCTTAAATTGTAAGGCATTTTTTTTATGTTTAAAAATTTTTAATTAAAAAAGTATTTTTCATTTATTTTTTTTAAATAATCAAAATATTTTTCTAAAAATTTATATAAGATTAGTTTTAATTATATATTATCTATTAATAATATTTATTTTTTATTTATTTAATACAAATTTAAAGTTTAATTATAAGAAAAAAAATTTTAATAAAAATTGATCTTAGATAAACTTAAAAAAATTTTTTTTTTTAAAGAAGCAGGTAACTTCTGCATATGTTTTTATTATAAAATTTTAGACTTATAACAAAGCAAGATTTTATACTTAGTATACAGTATATGTCTCCCTTGTTAGGAAGGGTTTAACACAAGGCCTACCATAAGAGCCCATCTGCCTGTGCTCTTTAGTACTACTCAAAAATATAGGAAAAACAAATTTCAAAATCTATATTAAACTTTGAATGACATCTAGCTACCTAGAATAAATAATACCTAGTTATATGAAGGCATTGCAGCCACTATATACAGGTTTATCTCCAAATTATAACTAGGATTGGCATGCTTGCTTTCCAAATATGGCTTGATGTCTGATAAGCAGATAAAAGTGTTGAATTCAAACTATACTAGAAACAAGTCATACCAAAATATTGTCAATCCTTTATCAACTGTATCTAGTATTGACCCTCTATTTAAACCCATTACTAGAACTTTATATTGAAGGGTGGCAATCAACTCTATTACCAATGCTATCCTAAAGTAAAGTTAATCTTTCACCAACTGCACCTAGTATTGACCCCTTATTTGAATCTATCACTAGAACTTTAAGCTGAGAGGCAGCAATTAACTTTGTTGTGAGATAGCTCTAGAGAGTGTGTTTTGGTTAAAGAATAGTTTGAACCTAGGAGATAGAGAGAAAAGGCTTACACATGAAGTATTGAATTGTTGAAAAGAATGTTAGATATAGAAAAATGTGAGTTTTCTTATAAGTATTGATACCTAACTCTATATATTAAACCTGCATTGTCGGAGAGGTAAGTAGAGAACTTTTGTTGTCATCACCAGCTCGTGTTATGGGGGTAACTGAAATCCCTGGTCTCACGTATTATCTTACTAAGTTTCCCCAATCACTAGTATAACACCTGCAACTAACCTAGCATTATATTAGTGCATTGGTATTGGCTATTATATCATTCTGGAAATAGTGGGGCGCAACCTCTTGGGTACTTTCAGATAATAATAGTTGTACACTGGTTTCTTAGATGTATCCAGTCTAAAAAAGCCATCACTCAGTAAACAACATCAGATTTGGTAATGATGACTATGTTGATCTTTTGGAGAGGGTAAACCGTCTATCCTTTTTCTAAAAAACCATGGAAGAGAGAAATTTCCTGAAGCCTATGCCTTGAGAAAAGTTATCACTTCTTGATATGATGCTTGAGAAAAGAAAACCAACTGGCCAGAGGGTTGATGCTATGAAGAGTGGATTTTTCAAAAGAAAGAGAGGCCTAGAAAAGAAAACCTTCAGACAAAAGAGGAAAACCTAACTTCGGCAAGGGAAGGAATAAGAGGAGAGGAAGGGGATATAAATGAAAAAAAAGTATAAAGAAGAGAGGAAAAAACATAGGAAAGAAGGAATAAACAGGAGTAGGGAAGGGGAAATGAAGAGAAAGGGAAAGGAAAAGACAAAGAAAAATAAACAACTCAAAAATTTCCTAAAAAGGAAAATTTCAAGCGTTTAGGGGGGAGTAGGAAAGAGTTTTTTTTTTTGTTTTGCAATATTTTAAATTTGGTTGTTTTATATTATTTATAAAAATATGTCTTTGCTAAATATTTTTTGATAAAGGACTAATTGTCAAATTATAATATTTATTAAAAAAAGAAATTATTTAATTTTCTATTAAATTACTATATCTATTTTTTATAACAAGTATTATTAAATCTGCATATGTTTCATTGGAAAATTTATCAAATGATTCTTTAGAAAATTGAATAAATTCTTCAGAATTATCAGAATATTTTACAATAACAAAAAATTTAATTGATTCTTCAGAATTATTGAAAAGATTTGTTATAGTATTTGGACATTTAACAGAAATTAAAGGAATTTCATTAAAACTTTTAAGAGCATTCAAAGTCACTTAAAAAAAATAATATTAAAATAAAAAATTAAATAAAATAAATAAAAATTAATTGCAAACTATTTCAATTTTGAAAATCTCTGGAATATTATAAAAGTCATCAAAATATTCAAATGTATCTAAAACTTGAGACTTATTTAAACTTTTATTAGATTTATTACTAAATTTGATCATCAATATACATTTATTGACATGCTTAAAATAATTTTAATGTCTTAAAAAGATTTTTTTACAAAACAAACATTTATAAAACATTTTCATAACTTAATATTACTCTAAAGATTATAAATTAATTCTGACCAATAAAAAATAAATAATTTTAGTCAATAAAAAACAAATGATTTCAGCCAATAAAAAATTTAATTTAAATCTACATAAATTATATAAATATATTTTTATATTATATTATAATTTAATACATCTATGGTTAACACTTCACAGGTCAGATCACAAGATACCAGTTCAATCCCAGGTAAAGGTAGTTGAACTGAATTAAAAATAGTATCTGGAGCCATAACCTGTTAAGCTCTGTTTCCCATAAGAAGTCATTTGCACACTGATCCAGTAGAATGTTGGGATTGTGATCTCCAGAAAAGGTATCGCAGTATAATGATCATCTGATTGGTGTTATGATGGTCACCAGAAGTTGCAAGGTGTATGAGGTGTTTACTTTTGATAAGCAGGTTTAGTGATCCTTCTTCTAATATCCGATATCTTTCACACAGATCCCTGTCCTAGTCTCATCACAATTCAGTAATAAACTGGTCTGGTAGTACTTATCCTGAGAAGGCTTCTGGTTATAAGTCCTGTTTTCTGCAATGTGTAAGTCGGTATTCAGGTGGTAAGCATCAGTTATAAGTATCTTGAACATTCTTAAGTATCATTGAACAGGTAAGAAATTAAACGGTTAGCCTAGCTGCAAGTGGTTATAAAGGGATTTATCTCCAATGGAGCAAGCAATAATTATATAGCTTTATTTGCTATAGATATTATCCTTAGTGCTCCCTTTCAACTTCTCCTTAATTCCTCCCTAGTTAGAAATAAAGCTGTCCGATTACTAGTGAAAATGCATGCTACTGGTTCAATAAAGAATTACCTTTGTTCAGTAGATTAGCCTTTATACCTAATATAGTTAGAAACAAGCTACAGCAAATGTTGTTATTTGGAGCAATCCCAATAAGTGTTGGGTATAGTTAACAACCAATACATTATAGCATAGTTCTAGATAGTAATGTCGAAAGATATATGTAAATATCATTATTAAATAAATACTCAGCCAGACAATTATTGCTAGTGCACTTTAAAAAAAAATAATATAAAAATAATAATAATAATTTAATACATCTGAATTTTTTGAAAAATTAAAAAAGGTTATAATATATGACAATATTTTATAATTACATTTTAAAAATTATTTCTATATAAGGTTTTTAAACTTTCATTATTTTAAAAAAATGTTTAATAAAACAAGACAGATATAATAAATTTAATATATTAATTACAGGTTCTAAAAGAAAATTGAAAGAATGAAATCCTAGTAAAAAACATTTGAGAGAGTTTGATAAATCCAAAAACAATCCATTAAATATCAAAAATATTTAGAAAACAATATTACATAAAGGAGCAAAAAGTTTATGAAAATATATAAAGATTTCTAAAATATATTTAAAAATTTTTATACAAATAAATAGGCAATCATAAGCCTAGAAAAAAAACAAAAAATTTTTAGCTATATTTTATTACTATTAAATAAACTTTTAATTAATATTAATTAAAATTTTTTTAATACTGATAAAGTCTCTTGAAGTTCATATAAAACAAAATTCTCTAATATTAAAAAAGATTAACTCTATAATTAATCATCAAAAGATCTTGAAGAATAAAATCATCTTCCTGGAAAATAAACTATATTTATAAAATAATATTATTACAAAACAAGGCTTTATAAAGATATTAATTTCTTTAGAATACTTCGAAAACTTTAATTAATTTTTTTTTTTTAGCATGTTGTCAAGAATATTGTAAAAAAACTATTTATTAAAAAAGTATATTCAAAATCTATAGAATATTATAAAAAAGCAAAGAATTTTTTTAGTTGTAAATATTAAAGTTCTTTAACAGATTATCATAAAAGTACTAAAAAACATATTATAAAAAATATATTTGTCAATTGGTAAGATTTAAAAACCTGTGTAATACTTTGAAATAAATTAAATATTAAATATATTTGTTTATAGCTTTTAAGACAACATTAATCAAATAATAATGCTTTAGTTTCAAGAATTTGAAATATAATATTTTTATAAACAAAATATTATTAGATCTAATTAATATTGTAGTTGGATTGTTGATATTATAATATAGAAAAATTTGCTAAAAATTGTAAAGTGTTTTAAAAAACTTTTTAAAAATAATGCATACAAAAATATTTATATGATATAAATTCTCAAAAAAGTGTGGCCTAAAGAAGAAATCTCTAATAAGCAAATGTCTTTACAATATTAATATATAAAACAATTCTAAATTCTGAAAATAATACAATTCAAATTAAAGAAAATTTAATGAAACCTAAAATACTAAGAAATAAGATAAATTTGAATTTTTTATAAAATAGTCTAAAGAATTTTATTAAATTTTACAATACAATAAAAAAAATTATAAAATAATGAAGCCTTTTATAGAGAATTATTAAATTCTGATAATAATAATAATACTGATGATGAATAAGATATTACTATAATCCAAGAAATATTGCAAAAAAGTAAATTAATATGATATACTTCAAAAATAAGTATAAACAATATGTTAATTATATTTATTTTAAAACAATTTTTAAAAAATTCTAATAATCTATATGTTTTAGTATAAAGATAACAATAATAATTAATAATTTTAATAAAACATTTTAAAATATATAAAATTGTCTATTATTGTTCGAAGCAAAGCAAAAGACATTCTATATTTTATGTTTATGATTCTTGATGAAAATATAGATCACATGTGGATTCTGTCCATTATGCTTGTGTAACACATGTTTTTTAAAAAAAAAATAAAAAAAAAATATATATATATAAATAAATCGACTACCGTGATATATGTAATAAATTGACCAATAAAAAAAATTTTTTTATCATTTTTATTATATTATTACAAACAAAAACAAAAAAAATTTTTTTTTTTTAATTGATATTATTGTCTAGGTATCATCGAGATTAGATGAGCCTCCTCGTCTTTTCTTTTTTGCACTCTTTTACATTCTTTAATATGCTGCAACTTTTTGAAGCTAAATGGGCTAAAGATAATATCTTTAAGAGCATGGACCTGGGACACTGCTACGAAAGAGAGACCAGCAGCAAATTTTTTATTATCAAGATCTACAATAATTTTTTGTAACATAAGCCCCTGACTTTTATGCACTGTAATAGTTCATGCGAGACAAATCGGAATCTGTAAATGTGAACATAGTGTTCTAGATTTACTTTCCCAGGTATGTCGAATTGGCGTAATTGGAACAACTTTTATGCCTTTCAAAGTAGTAATGGTGGAGCCCTTAATATTCTCAAAGGCTATAAAAACTGCAATAGGAAGGGATGCAGTCCTTGGTCTTCAAACAAAATATCTTGAACAGTTCCCATTAAGCTATTAACTAATCCAGCTTCCGTTCATATATTTGTTGATAGCATAATGTATGTACCTTTTGCTAGTAATAACTGTGCTTCAAGGCCATGTGCCATATCAGAATCTGCTTTTTTTACTTCATACCCGCCACTATATATAGCAAGAATTTTGGCAACAGGGACATTTAAGGATCTAAGCTTATTCATATTTATTGCGTCAACATTGGACCATTTTGATAAGATAAACGTAGCTTCTGAGAATTTGTCACATTCTGCTTTGGTTAATTTCTTTTTGAGTCATATAATAAGTTTCTTTCAATTATCGATAATAGACTCCCCATTACGAAGTCGTAAAAGAATATCTCTAAAGTTTATTTGCTCTTTAGAATTCCCATCTTGCCACTAAATAATATTGAGTTTATGTACTTCCCAAAACTGTTTATATACTGCATGGCCTTTATTAGACAATGGATTTCGTAAAGTATTAGTATATATAAGAAGATCAAGTACAGGTAGAAGCTAATTAAAATCATCAAACATAATAATTGATCTGCCACCAAAAAGTTTATTCTTGTGTTCAGAAAATACTTGACGTAATCACATGTCAATTAAAGCAAGCATTTGACATCCTATCATACTTTTCTCATCTATTATTAAGTACTTTATGTTTTTCATCCTTTCCTGTAATTGCTTTAACTGCTCTCCATCTATATCAAAATTATTACTGTTATTATTAATTATTGGGATCGCAAGTGCTGAATGAATCATTATTTCATCAATATTGAAGACTGCAACGCTCGTCGGAGCAAGTACGAGCATGGGAGACTTAGACCCAATTCCTGTTATCTCACAAAATCGATTTCAGATTGCCTTAATGAGGTAAGATTTATCTGTCTCAGCAGTTTCCATTATGATGATTCTTAGTGATTCAATTTGATAGCCTGCAAGCACGTTGTTATAATGGAACTCTATACACTTAAATACTGTCATTTGTTTTCTATTTAAAGTTTGATAATCTATAATAAAACTCTTGTTTTCTTCTAATCAGTTATCACTGGAAGCTTGATATAAGAAAGTAGTAGCATTTAGAAGGTTAGTATTAGAATATCGTTATTTAGCATCATTAATCCAATCATGATTCTGATCCATATCATAAGATTTCATATCAAAAGAATTATCAATAATTGCATTTGGTCCCATCTCTACTAATAATATCCAACCAAACCGGAATTCATCTTGTTTATTGTCTTCAAGTTCTTCTTGATTCTCATCACTAATAGTTTCATCTTTGTAATCTATAGGTGGCCCGAGTAAATCGATTGAATCTGCATTAATCTTATTATGATGATAGTTATATAATGTTGATCATGTGATAGTACTGTTTTCAGTTAGTTGCTTAATATCTCTATGTTGAATGTGAAGAAGAACTTTTATGTGACAAAATTTCTCTTATTGAAAACCATTGCATAGAGGTGACGGGTGTGGAAAGATATATACAATATTTTTGTGCTTACATTTATTCCAATGATTATTAGTAAGTTTATGGGTTAAGTCGAAATAATGAGAAATTCTCAAATTCAGTGGATCAATTTCAATATATTGTTAAGGGGAATTGTGCAGTTCGTCCAAGGTTACTAATAAACTCTTCACTTTCTTCACTACTAGTTCCACGACATTATCGTGATGCTTCTTTGTTAAGGTTTAACTAAATAAATGAGTGACTTGAGTAATAAAGGGGAATACCAAGAAGAAGGTGACAGGTTTCCTAAGCAGAGATGTCGTGCTCTGCAACACTATGTAATAATAACTTTTGAACTGAGGAAAGTAATGAATCGTCGAAATTTCTGTTACAAAAGATCTGATTTAATATTTCCGAGAAAGCTGCCGATTGTGATTCAGCTTTGCTTGCATATTTAGAAATATATTGCAAGGTTGTGTGGATACTTAGAATTGGCTTTAAATCAACATTTGCTCATTAACCCTGTAGCTGAAGTCGACTGTGCAGATTAATATATAAATCATTTCTTGCTGTTACAAGCTCTAGCTGTCCATAATCATCGTCACGCACAATTGTATGCTCGATGTTCTCCTTAGGATATCTGAATCTGCAAGATTGTTAATCTGCTTGATTAAAACGAAGACAATATGAAGGACTGTATCTTGTGTGTCATTGTAATTTATTAATTAACTCAATATAATCTTGTAAGTCATTATATAGCTCTTCATAACGCTTTTGATATGGATGGCAATCAGGAATAGGGGCATTGAGTCCTGGATTTATTGTGGTAACCAGGCTATCTAGATATCTTACTACTTCATTCATCATGTTCTCATTTTCCTTCATTTGTGTCCATTCAATTGCAGTTGCACTTCATCTTTTCATGATTTCATGCACATGGACATTACCACAGTGTTGCCATTTATATCTATACCATCATTCTACTAAATCCCACTTCCATTTTAGCACATCATTAAAGAAACTTTCAAACCTCTTGTTGAAAAACCAGATTGCAATGTGAGGGTTATTAATGATATTTTGATGATATTTAGTTGATTCAGTTTCATCTACAAGGTTTTTGCTAAATGGCATTAGTTTGTAGAGCTCAGGCCAGTGAAAATCAGCCACACTAAACATAAAGAATATCAATTCATGTGAACCTATCTACCTAATCATATTTGATAGTTCACAATGATGTGCCATCCAAAACTGTCAGGATCCACGTAAGTCCTCATCAAACTGTATAATACGGTTAGCAATATTCTTATCACTTTGAGTAATCATTTCTTGGATATCTGTAACTGTGAGCTGAGAACTGCTAAAATTTTGTCTAATATATACTTTTCCTTCTTGTAATGCTCTCCATTGTATCTATGAATTAAGTGCAAAGTACCGCCAGCAGGTATGACATGTGAATCTTTTATCTTTATATTGGAGTAGATGTTTAAAGTATTCGGTTGGTTTAATGTCTCTAACACGTTCTGCATGAAGATCAGTGCATCCTATTGGATAAAGAGTTGGGAATGCATGAGCAATATAGCCTGAAGTTTGGAACTCATTAATAGGGTTATTATCAATATGCGGCCATGCCATAGAATGATCTTTATTTTGCATATGATTAAGTATATCACTAATAGCAATATCTTCATGATGAGTCGATGGAAGAAAAGAGACAAAAGTACATGTGATTATGTCATTATATTTTTTATTATCTAAATTTTCAATAACTATTTGACTATTCTGAAGATAATTATCAATGTATCCATTGGTAGACAAGAATTGAAGAACTTTATTATCAATAATTATATTAGCATAGTAGTGATTATTTGCCTTTAACCAGTATAATGCATGAGTAATATTGTCATGACAAATTTTAAAATTCCTAAATGATTCTGATTTCGATGATTGGCAATGT
>CAJVPV010004334.1:0-10097 GCA_910591835.1 Acaulospora morrowiae | reverse complement strand
AGGAGGGGAGCTCCCAGGAGCGCTTGTTGCTTTGCTTCTCCTTTGAATTTTGTCAGTTACTAAAAAAGGAAATTTTTTAAGCGATACAAAATTTTTGGGAAAGAGTTTTTTTGTCTTGTATCTCTTTATTTAATTTATATATATTTATATTATATATTATAGAAAGTTACTATCTATGAATTATTCTAAATGATTATTTGACTATATTGAATTTTACTTCTATATTAGTTAGTTATTATTGATTATAAACTTGAGAATTTATTTGTATCAAGACTAATATGCTACAGTATATATATGTAACTAAAATTATTTTACAATTGATTCAATTATTTGAAATTTTCATAGTGTCACAATTAATATATCACAGCGTCACAATTGTACCTATAAATTGATTTAGTTATTGATATTTATTGTTGTTTTAATTGTTTTTCTAGAATAAGTAACTGTCAAAGCAATTTATTATTAAATTGAAATAAGATCTTTTTAAAAACTTACAAAAAAATACTAAATATTATAAGAAAATAACTATCAAATTTTCTTACTGAAAGCAGATACTTCATACTGTATATCTTATAATTTTTAACAATTATTATAGTACCTATTAGATAATTGTTATATTACAATACTTTTTTCTAGAAATTACAATCTCAGTATATGAAATAGCTAGGACTTCTAATAATATTACTTTGATACTATTTCAATACCAGTTTATTTTTTTTAATATCAGAATAGCTATTAGTATCTTTATTATTTATAAAGATTGTTGTATGGCAATATTACAAATCTAAAAACTAATATACATCTCTCTTTGCTAAGAGGAGTCTAATGTAAAATGTAACAAAAGTGGTCCCAACCATTTCAGTATTGTCCTATAAATCTACCTAAGCACTAATAAAATGTAATATTAAAACCTAAACTTAATACTTAGACAGGTACCTAGTGTAAACTAGGAAGAATTAGAAATACTCAAACATATGAAGGCACTGCAGCCAAATATACAGGTTAGTCTCCAAGTCATGAATGGAATTTGGCACAATTGCTTTCCAAAGTTGACTTGATGTATGACAGGCAAAGAAGTGAAGAATGAAAGAGTTGGTTTTTTTTTTACACATAAAAGTGCTGCAGCCACTTTTCACAAGTTGACCTTCAAGTTATATAAAAAGTTTGGTATATCCATTTTTCAAGTATAGCAGAAGTGTCCAATGAATAGAGTTGAATTGAAATTTCTTAAAGACATTGTTATCTAACCATGCACATGAACCTACATTGTCAAAGGGTATTCGAGAAATTTCTGTTGTCAACACCAGCTCTGTTTGCAAGGGTAACTAGAATTTCTAATCATCACGTGTCATCTTACTAGATATTCCAGACACCAGCATGTTACTTGTATAAATCTACACTGGTATTGGCTATCAAATTACTGGATACAGTGGGGCACAACTCCCTGGAAGTTCAGATGACAATAGTTGTACAGTGGCTTCTTAGATATATCTAGTTTAACTATCAACAAGTAAACAATATTAGATATGGTAATGATGACTATGTTGATCTTTCAGAGAGGTAAACTATCTGTCCTTTTTCTAAAAAATCATAGAAGCGAGAAACTTTTTAAGGCATACAACATAAAAAAAGTTACTACTTCTTCATATGGTTCTTAAGAAAAGGAAGTCAACTGGCCAGAGAGATAATGAGATAGAGAGCAGCAACTTTTAAGAGAAAGAGAGGCCTAGAGAGGAAAAACTTTAAAGGAAAGGAAAAAATATAACTTTGGCAGGAAGAGAAAAAAAAAGAAGAGGAAGAAGGTATATGCAAAAGAAAAGTTTATAGAAGAGAAGGGAGAAACAAAAAAAGAGAAAAGAAAAGAGTAATAGAAAAGGAAAATAGTATTAAGGGAAGGAAAAAAACAAAAACAAAAGAAAACAACTTAAAAATTTCCTAAAAAGGAAATTTTCAAGTGTGGAGGGAGTGGGAAAGAGTTTTTTTTTAATTTAGAATTAAATTTTTATTTCAATATCAGTTCATTATTTAATTTTATTATAAAATCATATAAGTAAATTACAACTCATATATTAAATTTACTATAAATCAATATTATTTCAATATTAGTTCGATATCAATTTAATACTTTTCAAAGTCTTAGAAATAATTTCTCATAAAAAACAATGCTTTTTAACAAGTTATAGTACAAGATATCATATTAATTTTGTTCAATTGCTTCTATATAAGGTTGAATCAATATCTTGTAATTTGACTTATAAAATATTAACTACTGTACTATAGATTCACAAGTTTTAAAATTTTAAATATTAATTTTTATAACTTACTTATATTAAAAAAATATAGTTTAAAATATTTTTTATTAACTTTATTAAATAAAAAATTAAAATTTTATTTGAAATTTTTAAAATAAATAACTTTAAACTTTGTATTTAAAATTTTAATATAAAAAATTATATAAAATTTAATATATATAATACAAAATTAATTTAAACAAGTTTGGTTTTTGTTTTGATTTTTAAGTAAAATCTAATTGAATAATTAGAAAGTGTTAATTATTTGAAAGGAATAAACTGATTTCAATTTTTTGATCAAGTAAAAATATTAAAAAATTAAAAATAATATAACAAATATTAATATAATATAATTGAATTTGATAATTGATTTAAAACAAATAATAAACTTATTAATATTGTTTGAATATATGTTTTAAAAAATATTTGATTTAATAATATAATATAAATAATATAAATAGTTTTTATAATAGAATAAAAATAAAAAAGAATACAAAAGAATAAAAAACTATTATAAGTTTTTTCTTATATAACTGAAAAATAAACAAGATTTTCAAACTTGAATAGATTTTAATTAAAAATTCTATTCTACTGCTTCAATTATCTTAAAGATTTTTAAGTTTTTCAGTTAGAACTTACTTGTAATAAAAAGTATAATCTATTTTTTTTGCTTAAAATTATTATAAAAAAAATTTTTTAATAAAACAAATATGATTAAGAAAAAGATTTTTTTTAATATAACTATTAATTAATTTTTTTTTTTTGCAAATAGGTATTAAATGTAAGACATTTATTAAACTTTCATTTTTCCATTATTACATTAATGATCTTTAACATACAAAGTAAGTAAATTAATTCTAGCTTATTACAAGTAAAGTTGATATATATGAGCTTTTGAGAACCCAAGTAGGTGAAAAGAAAAAAAAAATAGAAAATAGTTAGCTACTAATTGTATTGTAAATTCTACATATGTGCTTCATAAGTAGTGATGGTGAGGAATAGTGTGGTGCTTGGGTTTTGGATTGTGACCTAAACCTATATAATCATGTGATCAAAGAAAATGTGATTAAAGATCAAGGATATTGTCCAAATTGATGATCTTGTTATCAATATGGCATGATTGACTTATACTAATCTTTTGATAGGAATAAGCTGCTTATGGTTTTTTGTTATAAAAAATTCGAAAGCTAGATAAGATAAGAAGATAGTCATATAGTTATTCTTCTTAAATAGTATATGAAATGGTAGTATTGTTAGGTATTCAAGATAGAATTGCTCATAACTGCATACTTCTGACATATTGGTTAGCAGTTTAAACCTTCAACTATAACTATTATTATTATTTTTTTTTTAATTAGCTAAGGGCATTAGATGCGAGACATTTTATTAAACATATGTTATATCATTATTACATCAAATATCTTTATAGAATAGACTATTGCTATCCTAAATGCAAGTTAATGTTACCTGATGATTACCATTTCTAGCAACCCCGGTTTCCTCTAGATCAATTATGACATATCCAGCTATACAAGATTTTAAACATCAAGTAGATAATTCACATGCCAGGTGGGACTTACATAGGAGGTGGAAATCCTATCACTAGTTTAAACCACCTTCCTACCAGATCCTGTCGCGACTGCATTTGTCGTGGATAAGGCACATTATGGAATATTATTATAGAGATTAACCCCAGTATTCCAGTCACTATTATCACCAATCCTTAGGATGTACCACTAGTATAACGTAGTACTACCGTTTTTCACCACCTGTAGAACTGGCATCCTTGCTTGAATTCCGATTTAATCTTGTAAGTCCTCACTAGATGCACTTGGCTTAACGATTTTTGTCTAGTATTCTCACCACCTGTGGCTGATACCTTGCCCTTCAGTCATATGATTAAGTTCTATAAAACACCACCATTGGGATAGATCTACAAGCTCCAGATTGGGATAGAACGGTTTAGAATTAATCTCTTTTTTAGGATTGTGTAATGGAGTCTGCCATTGCCAGTTTGGGTTAGAGTAGGCTTTTACTGAAGTTAGACCAGAAGTCTTTCCTCATGCAACCTTCCATGCTTTGACATGTTTTCATCCCACAATTATTGGAAAGACCAAAGGTCCCATCTTTATGCAGCCTAACTAGATTTGGAAGTGGATTTGTCAGTTTATTGGGTACGACATGAATTGGAAACTGGTTAACCAATTATAAAAGTGATAAATTTTTTTGTAACCAGGTGGGTTTGAATCCTAGACCTTCTCCTAGTGACCTATAGAGCGTTACCACTGTGCTATAGATCCATAGGTCAACTATAACTATTATTTAATTTGTTATATTATATTTTTAATATACATGTATATATATTTATTTATAATATATATATCAAAAAATTTAATAAATTTATTTTAATTATTTTTAATAATATTTTAATAATTTATTTTAATTTAAATTGAATTTAATTTTTTATTATAACTATTAATTATAATTAATATTAATTTGCTATTATTAATTTAAAAATAATTAATTATATAAAATTATTTGATTTTTTTATAAATTTAATAATTCGTATAATACTATTTATATAGATTATTATAACTTGTAAATTGAAAATTGATAACTCTTTCCTGATTGTATTTACTTTATTAAAAATTTTCTTTTTATGATAATTTTTATTAAGAAAAAATGATTTATACTCTTTATCGCAAGTGAGCCTCAGTTTAGAAATTCAAAAATTTTTAAAACAACTGATATAGTGAAATAAGATCTCTGATCAAAGTTTATTTAAGTTTAAAAATCTTACTTATCCTTTAGTTGCATAAGGAAATGTTCATAGCAATTCTCTTTTTCTTTGTTCTTTTGTACTTCTTCTTTTATTTATTATAATATAAAAACTATCTATATCAATACTATTATATACACTAAATCAAATACTTTTTAAAAAACATATTCAAACAAAGTTATTGGATTTACTGTTTGTTTTAATACAATCTTTATATACAACTCTACTATGACAATATTTATTGTACTATTTCAAAATTTCCAAACTTTTTATTCAAAAAATCAAAATTAGTTTATCTCTTTTAGATAATAGTTGCTTTTCAATCATTCAATTAGATTTTATCAAAACAATAAAACAAAACTGAATCTGTTTTAAACTGGTTTTTTAATATAATAACAATAATAACAAACAATATTAATTATATTCTATTATTCATGTTAACAAGAAATATATCTCTAAGCCTAGTGCCAGTGCAAGAATCAGACTATTGGTTTCCTTTTAGATATTTTTTTTGTTTATATAGATTTTATAATTTAATCAATATAGTTTTAATACAAGTAGCTCATATAATTATAATCTTAGTTATATTTTTTCTTTTACTTTTTATTTTATTTTTATGTCTTATTAAATTTTTTGAGTAAATAAGTATAGCCCTATCTTCAGCTATATTTAGTATATAGTATTGTTTTAAAATTTCTTTTTCAATATTAGTTAGGTACAGATGGTATAGGCAAGTTAACATTAAACTTGCTATTATTGCATATAAGAGATATTGTTTCTTTTATAATATATATATTTTAAATATACAAACAAATAAAGAAATAATGTTTACATATTGGAAAAAAAAAAAAAAACGTGAATTGAAAATTTTTATAAATTTTTTTTTTGTTAAGATTAATTTTTTATTTGTTACTTATAAAATGTTTTAATTATATATTGTTTTAAATTTCATATAATAAAAAATTATATAAAATATAATATAAAAAAAAAAAATTGGTTTGCTTTAATTTAATTTAATTTAATTTAATTTATTTATGTTAAAATTTAATTTATTTTCTGTTATTATTCTATTTATTAAATCTATATTAATAATTATTTAAGATGATTTGTTAATAAAAAATTTTAAAATTAATATTATAAAATATATTAAAGCTTTAATATTTAAGAGTTTCTTGATATTTTATATAATAATATACAATAATAATTAAAATTATATATATATACAAGTTAAGGAAAAAAAATCTTTTAAACATACTGTATACATTTTTGTATTTATTATATAATTAAAAAACTATTAAAATACTTTAAGCCAAATAATTTTGTATTTCTAAAAACAGAAGAATTCTTATTTCGTTTGATAACCACGCGGAGATCATACATAAGTGATTTGGAACGTCGATTAACTACATCTGGATTTCAATCTTTAGTTATCACGGTTTCAACTACCCATGATCTTTTATTATTTTTAATTGTATTGTCCCAAAACTGACCAGTTTGTTCCCTAGTTCTATACAATCCAACCGCTGATTCGTGGCTTATCTAACAGGAGGTTGCAATCACGCATCAAGTTTGGTTATTGATCATCAAATTTGAATTAAAACAGGTGTCCCTCGCATAAATATTAAATATTACGCACATGATTCTGATCACTATATGGTAAAATATAAATTATGCAATTATATGTAATAGCATGTCATAGGTATGTGCGCAAAAGTCCATGTGCCAAAAATTACAAATTACATAGGCACGGAAATTTAACTAACAGTATCGTAATGTACCACTAGAAGTTGTGTTACAACCAATTTCATGAATCTTTAAATTTTCAACCGTTTACATGTATCTCGGATCTATAGAAAACCTCGCGTAAGCAAGTTTATTTAGTCTTTTTGAAAAAAAATGGCTGTGAATTTTGAATAATTTATGGTAATCCCTCAGTAATGTGAAGAAAATTACAATATCTAGTTAACTAATTTTTTGTAAGAAAAAAAGAGTGAACAATGAAACAAGAATGTGAAATGTGATAAGTTGTAATTAAGTTTGCTACCCTTAATGTTCGACCCAAACAATGTCTCGACCAATGAAACAAATCTTTTCAAATATTTAAAAATTACAAAAAATAGGCGGTCTTTGCCAACTTTTGTACTAGTCTATTCCCCAATTATGAAATATTTTGATTTATTAATCGAGTCCTGTTTATATTTAACTAATAACCGTCGTTGTATCCGGAATATTGATGTTGCGGATAATAACTTGGATTGGGGTATTCTTCTTCAAGTAATTCTTTAACTTCCCATACATTTTGCTTACTTCCAACAGAAAATTCAAGATCTTCCTTAGTAATAGAATCCCAGTATTTATAGACCATCATCACTGCTAAAAGGGTACAAATTGTTCCAAAGAACAGACCGTCAATGTAATGCTTAGCAGTATCACAGATACGGACCGAAAATACGTAAAGAGTAGCTTGGCCAATGATGTAAAAAGCAATGCCAAACATAATATCACCAAGTGGCCAACGGTCATCAAGAGTATTATAAACAAGAACTATTTGAAGAACTACGTAAATCACGAGAGCTGCACCATTGAATACGTATAGTACAATCCAAAGTGGTACTGGACGTAGGGGATCGAAACCGGCCATTTTCTGGAATGTAGCAATACTAAGGAAGAATACAGCTCCAAAAACAACAAACGAAGAAATACGAATAGACTACATTTGTTTTCATGTATTAAAGTTAGCATAAGCAAAATATGTTTCGCATGTAAAATAATAATAATAATTTTTTTTTACCCAAAGTGATAATGGTGTACCATCCTCAGCAAATTGAAATCCTACAAATCCGTTTAGCAGTAAACACCAGAAAGTAGCAGTAATGCAGCCAACATGAGCAGCGACAAAAAACTGTAAAAAAAAAGTCGTAAATAAAAATTTAATGAGGTTTCTGCTTCAAAAGTGAATTTAATACAAATTAAACTTACCGGGTAAATCTTGGAGGCTGTAGGAACGATTCCGGAAACTAGTAACAGTTCCAAGAAGGTAACAATCATGTACAAATAGAAGAACATAACAATTTCCTTACGACCTAAATAAAAAATATTTATGTCACGTAAATCGAATTATATTCTTTTACAAGAAATAATATAACTTTTTATACATTACCAACAGCGGTATATTTTGATTTTATGTGGTAAATCATGATGAAGGTCATGATGAGTGCAATGATATGAATAATAATGGTGGCTACAGAAACAGAAATAAGGCACTTGTAGAATTTGTTTGTAGTTCTTTGCATAGGAAGACGAGGATCAGTTATTTACCAGGCTGAAAAATCAGCGTTCCCGCAACCTCAACATTTCTCGAATAACATGTTGGCTCAATACCCTCCTCTGCTCCTACAAGAGGACACACGGTGAGAGCCACCATCTCGCAGATTCTATTAAAGTCTCCGAATTGTACCATGATTTTAAAAAATCTTGGTGATTATAATAATAGGAAGTTCAAAGGCAATGTAAAGAGCGTAGATTAGGGTTTAATAAAGAAAGTGTTTTATTTTTTATAATTTTCTGACTGTGTTGGGGAAGTCTATATGAAAAAGGGGTTGAACTGAAAACCAATAAAAAAAAATTTTTTCGCGTACTGAACAGAGGCCGGTGCCAATCCTGATGTAACCTAGTGCAGGTCTCGATTTACTTCGTTTACATCGATTGGTTTTTGCCGATCAAATTGATTTTCACGTACATAATTAATACCAATTATAGGGTTAGGTTATAATTAATTTATAATTCTATTAATAGTTCTTTCCACAACAAAATAAATAATATTTTAGAATATCAAATGTTATAAAGCGACTTTTTCACGTGATAAAATACCATATTGTTTTTCAGTATTTATATTACTGTACTTCGAATTTCATATTTTCGTAAATAAATAGCTTTATATACTGCTTTAAACTGGTTGTAAACGGCAGAATCTTTCATGTAACCGAAATTTTCAAAGCCTGCTATTTTTTACAGATAATAAATATATTAATTTATTTGATATAGTTATTATTTAAAATTGATATTTTATTTTTTAATAATGTTTTTTTTAAATAGAAAAATGTCATTTCTTTATTTTACAACTGTATAATATATACAAAATTTAATACAGTCATACCTGATTATAGTTATTTTATTTTGTTCTATATTATTTTTTAAAAAAGTAATTATAAAAAAAATTTTTTTTCAACTAGTAAAGTCTTGCTCAACATACTTTATTTAATTTATATTTGTACTTCTTATTACAAAACCTACTATTTATAAACTATTCTAAATATATATTATATTATATTGATAAACTTTATATCAACTTGTTACTATTAATTTATTTTTTAATATATATGTATATTAAGACTTATATCAAGATTTAATTAATATTATTATATAAATAATAAAAATTGAAATTAATTACAGAGAAATCTTTCTAAATGCACTTACTATATTTTTTCTTTTTAAATACACAATCAAGCTTGATTTCAAATATATAAAACTCTTAATAAAATTATCTCTATAAATATATAATCTTTATAAACATATATTTTTCAAAAAATTTTCTATGATCTTAAGAAGTATATATTTATTTAAAAAGTATTTATTATATATTGTTTTTCTAATTTAGTCAATTATTTATAAATTTTCATTATAATATTTTTGCTTTCACTATTCTCTTTTATAAAGATTTATATTATATTATATTTATAACTTAAATATTAACTTGTTATTCTTTTTTTTTTCTTTCTATTTATGTTTCTTTTTTTTTTATTGTTGAAATCTTATATATTTATTGTTTCAAAGTTTTCAGAGTTTCTTTGTCATTCAGTTTGTAACTGTCCTTAGTATATCTTTGATTTTTGTACTATTGATTTATTTCACCAAACAAATTAGATCTTTTTTTTTTTTTTTTTTTTTTTTTTTTTTTTCCTCAATCATGTTTTTTTGTTTTTTTTTTTAAAAAAAAAAAAAACCTTATAAAAATAAATTTTATTTAA
>CAJVPV010004333.1:0-10097 GCA_910591835.1 Acaulospora morrowiae | reverse complement strand
TACCTCACTTGGCTCCAGTAATTGCTATAAGAGAACCAACCACTATTGAACAGGCTGTCAAATATGCTCAACTATATGAGTTTGGACAAGATATCAACAATTATGAGGAATCACCAATCTGACCATATAAATCCAATTCCTCCAAGACACCCGAAGACTTTATAGATCATCTGATCAAAAAATTTGAAAAGATGTAATTGAATCTTGTTGAACAAATTGAACTTCTATCTGCTCAAGTAGAAAAACAAAAGCAATAAACAAACAAGCCATGGAGAAACCCAAAGATAATTTGCTTTAAATGTGAAGAACCTGGACATATCACACATGACTGCTTATCTGAAAAGACACAACCAAAGACATACAAACCTAGATGACCAATTAATTATTTGACTATAGAAGAATCATCAACCTCTGATGATAACGATAAAGAAGTTTATATAGAACAACGAGGAAGACCGCCATATTCGACCAATAGAAGAGAAGCTAAAGAAAAACAAAAAGTCAAGCAATCCGAGTCTAATAAGGAACTCAATCTACGAACTAGGAAGGTTACAACTAAACCACAGCCAATGGAAATTGAGAAATCAGGTCCAGAAGACAATATCCCACTGGCAACAGTTAAAACCAAATGACCACGAATGAAGTCTCATCCTTTAGTAATTAACAAATTACAATCATATAATATTGCCAATGATTTCTTGGAATTGAAATCTTCAGCAACATTAAAACAAATGTTACAATATCCCAATCAATGAAAAAATTTGATCAAAATCTTGAAACGACCCAAGTAAGCAGTGGAAACCAATTATGTATTAGATAAAGATCAATTCAGAACTACTGCAGCCAAATGCTACATCCGAATCAAGGGAATTCCAGTTGTTACAATTCTAGACTCTGGTGCTGCTATCAGTATTATCATCAAGAAATTAATGGATAAGCTTTATTTGAAACCCGATGTACCATCCAAAACAACTGTTATAATAGCAAATGGAAATCAAGTATGAGCTCTAGGACAAATCACAAATTTGAAAATAGCAATTCAAGATATTGTCATACCAGTCAAGCTGCAAGTCATCGAATCCAATGATGAAACACTTCTATTGGGTACTGATTGGTTAGAACAAGTAAAAGCCAATTGGGATTTTGATTAACGCACATTGCAGATCTCTTACAAGGGACGCAAATTGAAAATTGTAACAACTCACCTGGCACATGAACCACTGGAATTATTAAGCGATAATGATGAGCAAGATAAGAATCAACTACTGGAAGAAATTGAATATGATTAAGAAGAATATCTGGAAGAACAGGAAACATACACATCAGATATAGTCCATGAAAAAGAAGAAGAAAATTCTGCAATTTTTCTTATAGAAACATCAAAAGACGTCCAAAAGAACCCACCTGAAGTTACATATGAAATCTTAACTGAGAAGTAACTTAATGATGTACAATGATTATTGGAAGAAAATTAAGATATATTTGCCAATAATATCTCAAAGGAAGGACAAACTAGCGACTTGGAGAGAACAAATGAAGTAACACACTGCATTAATACTGGAGATGCAATACAAATTAAGCAACGACCATACAGAGCCTCTCCTGATCAACAAGAATTTATTAAAAAGGAAATTGAAGAAATGTTACAACGAGAGATCATCAGTCCTATTACCAGCCCCTGGTCATCCCCTATAGTAATTGTATCCAAGAAAAATGAAAAATTTAGATTCTGCGTAGACTATAGAAAACTGAATACTGTAACTGTCAAGGATATATATTCAATGCCAATTGTGAATAACTTATTGGAGACATTTAATCATGCACAATGGTTCACATGTCTGGATCTTTCTAGTGGATATTAGCAAGTAGCTATGAACGATCAGGATAAGGAAAAGACTGCCTTTGTTACCAAATATGAATTATATAAATTCAACGTCATGCCGTTTGGACTTTGTAATGCACCAGCCACATTTTAGTGACTAATGGACAAAATTTGTGTGCCATATAAAGGGAAATTTGTAGAAGTCTACCTGAATGATATCACTATCTTTTCAACAACTTTTGAATTACATTGTCAACATGTGATGACAATTCTGGATGTGTTGAGACAAGCAAACTTAAAAGTCAATGCCGAAAAATGTCACTTCTTTCTAGCAAGTGTGAAACTTCTAGGTCATGTGATCAGCTGTGATGGAATTCAACCTGACGACAAAAAAATCGACAAAGTGAAAATTTTCCTAGACCTATGACCATACGACAACTACGAGGATTTTTAGAATTAGCTTTTTACTATAGAAAGTTTATTAAAAACTTCTCTACCATTGCATGACCACTGAATAATCTATTGGAAAAAGGAACACCCTATAATTGAACAGAAAATTAACAACAATCATTTGAAACCTTGAAACTATTGTTGATTATCTCTTCAATTTTGCAATATCCCAATTTTTCAAAACTATTCTACTTGCATACTGATGCTTCTGGAACTGGGATTGAAACAGTACTGGCACAAAAAGAGAACAAAAAGGAATATGCAATAGCTTATGCCAGCTGAAGTTTAAATAAAGCTGAACGAAATTATTCTGTTACTGAATTGAAAAGCCTTGCAATTATATGGGCCATTGAATACTTCTATCAATACTTAGGAACCTTATAATTTCACAATAATTCACCGATCTAGAAGAAAGTACAATAATGCCGATACTATGTCACGAATGTATGAAACAGAAAATCTATTCTTGGAAATCAACACTAATACCACGCAACATTAAAATATAAGAGAAACAACAGATTAACAATCTGACAATAAATAATATCCAGCTCAGGTTGTCAGTGTTCTGGCAAAAACAAAAGCAAAAATTAATCAAAATGGAATATCAACAATATTATCAACTCAAAAACTACTTTTTAAACAACAAATTACCAAGCGATATTAACACACAACAACAAAAACAATTACAAGCAAAGGCAAAATTCTTTGAAGTGAAAAACAACCAATTATACAAAAAGGATTAACAAAGAAAAACAAGAAATCAACTATTACGTGTATTACAAAAACATGAATTAGAACCTATATTGTATTTATTACACAACCATCCTACTGGCATACACTTAGGAGTGGACAAAATTTTTAACAAAATATGTGATCAATATTATTGGCTCCAAATGTTTGAAGATATTAAACAATATATCAGAACATGTGATCAATGCTAACAACAAGGAAAATTCAGAACCCCTGGACCATTACATTCAATAGCAGTTGGAGATTCATTCTCAAAAATAGGAATTGATATAGTTGGACCATTACCTATAACCACCAAAGAAAATCATTATATTATAGTAGCTACTGACTATCTTACAAAATGGCCCAAAGCTGAAGCTACCTCTGAAGCCACAGGACAGCGTATTGCAGATTTTATTTATCAAGTCATTATTTGTAGATATGGATATCCAAAGCAGATACTTTCAGATAAAGGAACACATTTTCGAAATGAAATCGTTGAAGCTTTATTAAGAAAATTTGAAATAGTGCATCTATATTTCACCTATATCACCCTCAAATAAATGGATTGGTTGAACGTTTTAATAGAACTTTATGTGAATCACTGGCCAAAATTACCAAAGGAAATCAGGATTGGGATAAATTTATAATACCAGTACTTTTTGCATATCGGACCTCCAAACAAGCAACAATCAAAATGACACCCTTATATTTAGTTTATGGACGAAACTTCACAATGCCCTATGAAAAAATAGACGAAATTGTTGATGGAAATATTCTTGACCAATTATATATATTGATGAAAACACTCCCACAGAACCATATTCGAGCCCAGCAGAATATCGAGAAGATCCAGCAGAAACAAAAGAAGAGACATGATCTAAAAATCAAAAAGGATAAGAGATTTAAAATTGGTGACAAGATTTTACTTTATGATACTGCAAGAGATAAACACTATACTGGAAAACTCAAGCCCAAATGGAAAGGACCTTTCTATATCCATGATACTTTGAAAAATGGAGCTTATAAGTTAAGGACGATGGAAGGAAAAGTTATGACCGTGCCCTTTAATATTGTCTTGATAAAACTATATTTCGACCAAAAACCTTGGGAACTAAAGATAAGTCCTTAAATTAAAAGTGAGGACATAATTCAAATGTCACTCACTATTAAAAAAGTTTTTTTTTAAATAAGGTTAAAAAAAAACTACCTACAAAGGTTTTGCAATTTAAAATACTTGATTCAATTGTTTTTTGAATTATGTCCTTATTAAAGTAATGAATAAATAATTATGTCCTTTCAAAAGGGACATAATTGATCTGTGAAATTTTATATGCTAAATAGTTTAGGGACCCATCCTTATTGGGAACCTATTATTCACCTAAAAGAAAAAGAAATAACTCAAACAAAAGAAAATGTAGTGCAATAACTATGGTTCTACAAAACACCCATGAATTATTGCAACCAGCTCAACTGAGCTGCTTAGCAACTGCTACATTTCCAAAGATAAATAACAAAAAACTAAGAAAACAAAAAGAGAAAAATTAAAAAAACACCTTAATTTAAAGAAGAAAAAGTCCAGTTAAAAGAAACAAGAACTTGTATATGCAACTGGACCAAGAGAAGACCTAAACGAGTAATCTGCTGACACAAGTTTTTATTCTCTAACTTAAGTTCATGAACATAAGAGGAACTTGTTGAAAAGGATAACCGAGAAATCTTCTCATGAAAACACTCTAAATCTTCTTCTAAAGAAACCCTTGACCTTTCTCCATAACATATTTGATGTTCTAGGTAGCAAACTCGCTCTTGTAAAATAATAATAGTCTCCCAGGAAGGATCACGAAGCTCTAAATGAGTTAGGCAAGAGACCCTAGCAATATGACTTTCATGAGGCATGAAGAATTAACAAAAATAATTATTCTCATGTTCTTTAAATCAAAAAATTTGAAGGAGTATTCGGAATCATGAAGAACCTTATGAAACCTTTTAGAACTTTGAGAAACTTTCCCATCAAAAACATATACTGTATATATATCCCATACTCCTGCATAACTGTCTTAAAAATCAAACTACCTTGTGCAAAAATGCCAACAACTGCCATTCAAGACCTAATTATAGAAAATCTTTTGAGAATTGAATCTCAAAATGTATATGTACCATCACCCCCTTATCTTGATGATCAACTCTTGAAGAGAAAACCCGCATAATCTATTGTTGTCCTCAATGGCGAGTCTGTCGCTAATCTGGACCAGGACTCGTGCTACGTTGGGTGAGTGGGTCTGTGTTGCTGGCGATACCAAAGGTATGTGTGGTGATAGTTATCTTAACCTTCCCCTATGTTTGATTAGTCTCCTCTTCTGATCTCCCCTGTCAAGCTATAGGGCGACGGATCTTCTCTAGGACGACTAAAAGGCAAATAAGGTAAGTTTATTAATTATCGTTACACTATACAATCACTTGGTCTTTTTAGGAAACAGATTTTATTAATTCAACTTTGTGTTGTTTTTCTATTCTGGGTACAGTTGCTATTTAAACAGTTGCGACGCGTCTCCCTAATCTATCATCGCGTCATGCAAACCCAATAGACTTTCCCAAACTCTGTGCCTATCAATCATGCATGAGTGATGCATGATTGATGCCCCGTGCGCCGGGCCCCACATGTCGCGTCATGCCCCCTATTACAATTTTTATACTAACAATATGAATAATTGTTTTGTTCTGCATTTCACTTATAATTTGTGTACTATCTTGTCATCTTTTCGACCCATCTCATTGCTACTGCTTCTTTTTCTTTTGAGTTTCGTACACTGGTCTTCTTTCCTTCTATTGGATTTTCTTTTTTCCCTCTTTTCTTTCTTCTCTTCTTTTGTGCTGTGATGTTGTTTTCTTCTTTCCATTTTGTTATTTTCTCACATCTGTCTTTCCACCATTCCTTTAGTTTCTTGTTCATTTTGTTTGTGATTGCTCTACATGTTTCTGTGACCTTTTGTCCTACTCTGTTTCTGATGTACTTGATAGTTTCTTTTGTGAATACCACTTTTGTAATTAGTATTCTAGTGTGTTCGGAGTCTATGATTTTGTTGAACTGATAATGTTCCTCTTTGTGTTTTTCTTTGTTGACCCTGGCACTGGTTTCTTGTTTCACGATTTTGTTGTATTCGTTAGTGATGTTTTATTTCCAGTGTTCGTGTATTATATGCTGATGTGTTTCTATTTTACTTTTGCAGCTCAGGCATGCTGCTGTTCTATATACGTCAGGTCTTCGTTCTGCTAGTTTGTTCAGAGTTGGGAATTCCTCATTGAGCATTCTGTAGCGAAAATTTCTTCTTAGATAGTCTTGTTTATTTGTTTTGTTGCTTGTGATTGGTGTCAGTTGCTGTGTCTCATGTGTCACTTTCCAGTCTATTTTTTTTTCCCTGCCATCTATCCATGCCATGTGTTGGTTTTGAATTAGCTATCTTGCCAGCCATCATGCACTTTGTTGTCTTTTGATGAAACTGTTTATGTTTGTGTCTAGGGTTGTATCTTTCCAAGTGATGCTGAAGTGTGTGTTCTTTGTTGGTTGGCTTATTCTTATTTCTTGTTTTTCACCTTTCTGTATTCCTTTTTTGGCCAGTTCATCTGCTTTTTTATTTCCAATAATTCCTGTGTGTGATTTTACCTTGATTAGATTTGTTGTACCTGTTTTGTCTTTGATGGCTCTTTTGATGTGCGTGATTGTTATCCAGTTTAGTGTATGTGTCATAGCTTTGTTACCTCTTTTTCCTTTTGTCACATTTTGTATAGCTGCCTTGTTATCTGTGTATATGTTGACGTCTGCCTTGATTGGTACACATTTGAGTAGTCTAAGAATTGCTATTAGTTCTGCCCTGGTGGATGATGGAAAGTTTCGTACTCTTGCTAAGAACTCTATTTCTTCATTGGTTTCTTTGTTGATTGCAAGCTATCCAATTTCCATCTTGTATTTGTATGTACCTATTTCTTCTACGGATCTATCTATGTAAGCTTCAATTGATTTTCATGTTTCCATTCTGTTTTTTCTTGTTTTTAGCTCATTTTTGGTTTGTGTGCTGACTTCCATTCCTTTGTATATTTCTGATTCCTTTTCTTCTTGGCTGCTTTGAGGTGTTTGCTTTTGCTCTATAATTTTTTGAATATTGTTTCGGATGGTGGATGGGAATACTTGGATTCTCTCTAGAGTGCCCATTATTTGGCTGTGTATTTTTGAGCTTTGTCCTGTTTTTATGACTGGGACTACTACTGTGTCGTTCTTGTTGATCGTTCTGGTGCACTGGTTGATACTTTGTTTATTGTGTTTGCACCCAGTGCATTTTTGTAGTGGTGAGTCTTCTGTTATCCGTATTATGTATTGTACTTGGATGGTGCTATCTCGCTTTTTTCTTCGATTGTCTTTCTTGCCAATGTATATTTGTTGATTTATTGTTGTTGCTAGGTATTTCGAGTTTTTGATGTTGATGTTTTCTATTGTCTCCAGTTGTTGGATTGGATTAGGTTGTATGAGTCCTGCAATGTTGTATTTGTATCTGTTGGTCAACCAGTCTGGATAGCAATATTGTTCTCTGATGTCTATAAACCATTTTGGTTGCCAGCCAGTTGCTTTTTTTGCTGCCATGGCTCTAATTTGTCTCCATTCTAGCATGTGTGTTTGGTGTGCGTTTGTCATTTGTTCAATGAACATTAAGTTTTGGTTTTTTAGTTTATGTCTGTTCTGTCTAAACCATAATTGTCCCATTATACTTTCAATTGTATGCAGCTGTGTGTCTGGAAGGGTTTTGAGCTTTCCTTGTATTATGCTGAGTGGGATGTTATATCCTTCTTTCCTCATTGTATTGATTATTTAACTTAGCAGATTGTTGTGGTCTCTTTGGATTGTGATGTTGTCTGCTAGGATGTCTTTTGGTGTCCATATTGTGTTTTGTAAGTGTTGTAATCTCCCTCGTGCTATGATGACACATGTGTTGTGCTTGTTTAAATGGACAAGTGTTGTTTTAATGTGCTGTTGTAGCTGCTTGCTTTCTGTGCTGATGATTTTGTATCTGAAGTGACAGTGTATCCCACTATTTATTGCTGTACTTGGCATGTTGTTCTTGTGTTTAAAGGCTGCTCTGATCATGGCATCCCACTTATTGAGTGTATGCTTTGTTGCTACTAAGTCTTGCATGAGATATGTTATTGCTAGGATGGTTACATAGTTGATTATGTATCTTTGTTGTTTATCTGTAATGGAGCATCTTCTCAGAGTATTTGTTGTTGCTTGGATTTTTTGCTTTATTAGCTCTAGTTGATGTTTTTTGCTTCCTGTTGCTGTAATCCATATGCCCAGAATTCTGATGGCTTCAGTTTTTGGTTTTGGTGTGATCTTGTGGCCTTGCATTTTGATGTGTTTGGGTTTCCTGGAATTGATTGTGATGAGTGCTGCTTTTCCTAGGTTAATTGTGAGGTTGGCTATTTTTACGAAGCTTTCTATAGTTTTGGCAATTTTTTGCATATCTTGCTTGTTTTTTGCTAGCCATACTGTGTCATCCATGTAGGATATTGATGCCACTTTTGTTGTTATGGTTTGCCACTTGCCATGTTTTCTCGTCGGTTCCTGTATTGTGAAGCAGTATCCGTGTTTGGATTTTTCGATTTTTTCTATGAGTGAATCATAGTATATTTTCTATAGCAGTGGGGATATTGTGTTGTCTTGGTCTATTTCTAGTTCGGATTGGAATGAGGCTGTGAGTCCGTGGCATGTTATGATATAGTTGTTGCAGTTTTTGAGAAGGTTCATTATTATATTGATGATATTTGCTGGAATCTTGATTCTCTTCATAGATTTTTCTAACATTTCGTGATTTATTGAGTCATATGCCTTGCTAATGTCCTGGCTTTGGATCCAGCATTCTTTTTTGTTTTCTCTTGCCTCTTCTAGAACATTGTTAATGATGTTAATTGGTTCGTGTGTGCCACCTCCTGGAAGTCCTGCCCAGTTTTTGTCAGATACAATTGGATGTCTTGTCATGACCTCTGCTAATCTGTTATTGAGCAGTTTTGTGAATATCTTCTTGATTGTCTCAAGGAGCGTGATCGGTCTTACTAAGTTAAGGTTGTATTGCCAGTCTGTTTTCTTTGGGATTTGATATATGATGTTTTCTTGCCATTTTTTGGAAATTTCTCCTGTTATTAGTATTGCATTGAAGATTTTGGCAATTCTTTCCAATGTTTTTTCTCCAAGGTGTTTGAGGAGTAGGTAGCTAATGCTGGATTTGCCAGGGGCAGAGTTGTTGAATGTGTTTTTGATTATTTCCTTTATTTCCAATGGCTGGATTGTTGTTAATATCTCTTGGTACCATTCTTGTTTTATGCTTTCTTTGGGTCTGTACTCTTTTTCCCATGGTGCCCATTCTGTTTGTGAGGTGCGATCGTGTATGACTGTGTGTTTTTGAAAATGTGTACATGTCATTTCTTTGATTTCGTTTGAGTCGGTAGTAACTGTGACTTTTGGTTCGTGTGTTATAATTTTGTTCATTTGGATCGTTGGTCTTGAACGGTTTAGAATTGATGCAATCATCTTTTTTTTGTCCTTGGTGTAGTCTATTTCTCTTTGTTCGATGGCTTTTTGGATTTTTTCCCATTCTTCTTGTCTGTCTGCCATTGTGATTAACTTTTTGATAATTTTATAACTTTGTTTAATCCCTGCTATCCATGTGGAGATTTCTTCCGATTTGGGGTTGGTGTCATCCCATGGTGGGCTTGATATATGTTGCTTCTCTCTGTTGATTTCCTTTATCAGTTCTTCGATCTTTGTTTTTGCAGTGTCTGTTTTTTCCCCCAAGGTGAAATATCTTCTGGCCAGTGTGTTTAGTTTTCTGATCGTAGTGATTTTTTGATGTCTTGTTGGTGCTAGATGTGCTGGGTTTTTTCCTTTTTTATGTTTCTTTTTCTTTGAGATGTGCTAGTGGACTGCTCTGCAAACGATTTCCCATGTTTTGTTCCAGAGTTGATTCAAGGTAAGTGAGTTTGCTGGTGTGTTGGCTTCTTGTCGTTGGATTTCTTCTTCAATTTGTTGTTTGTAGGCTTCCCATTGCTT
>CAJVPV010004332.1:0-10098 GCA_910591835.1 Acaulospora morrowiae | reverse complement strand
GTATATAATGTATTACATTTACTACGTATAATTAATAAAGCCTTGAGGAAGACCTCACTTAGCATTTAAAAAAAAAATATTAATACAATTGGTTTCATATAATTTACTTAAGCTAATTATTATATATAACTTAATTATAGTGTTTTTAGATATTATGTAATTTTTATCGATTTTTAAGAATTTAGACTTATTGATTTTATAACTTTATACTTTAGAATATTTTGATTCAATTTTAGTACAAATCAGATTCTTAAACCATCTTTTTAGGAGTGTTATATTTATTATATTTTGCATGTATATTTGTAATGAGAATGAGAAAGATGTATATTGATAGAGTCGATTATAAGATATTATTTATTATAATAATGAATTTCCATATTTCACAAATTTATGTATAAAATATATTATATTTTTTAGATAATATCCAAAATACATTTGTGATATTCTTAGCAATAATTATATCACTAATTACTTCAGGTAACAATTGAGTCACACCTGTTTTTAATTTTTTAAAACATTTGTATATTATTTCAAAAAATATTATCAGATTTAAAATTTCAATTGTTTTGTATAAGAAATGTATATTATCAATCATAATAAAGTATATGATCTTATATTTACATACAATAATCTTTATTTAACCAATTATTAATATATTTACATGATATATACAAGACAGAAAATGAATTGTAATCTAAAAAAATAAATGCTTTATTTTTTATACTGCACTAGTAGGCCTCTTCTTGCAGGTTTCAAATCTATAAATTGTAAAATAAATAAACAATATATAATTACAAAATAACCTTACTCATCTATAATAAATACTTACCAAGATGACTCTGCCTGTGATTTCTTAATTTTATTATAGATTTTTGAGAAACCAACTTAGGGAAAGAATATTTTTGTGGTTTCTTTTCATGTCTTTTAAAACTATCCTTAATTGAGAAATTGTTATCTGAAATCTTCAACACATCCAAATTCCTGTTATTAAAAAAAGAACTAAATTTCTATTTTTGCTTTATAACAATATTATGAATATAAAAGACAACACTATAGCGAACCCTGGTTATTATTGGAAGGTTTTCATGATCTAAAAGATATGATCTAAAAGCGATTGCCTATCTTTGCTTTACATTGATTGTCAACATTAATTCAAGAAATGCTATGTGTCCACCTTCGAATGTTCCAAGAGAACAGACTATACATAATGTAAATGGATTTTTGATGTATTATTTTTTTCCATGATAATATCATTTTTATTATTTGCATTCATCTGATCCTTAGAATTAGAGAACTTTGACCTTTTGCAGAATCTTGTGTAATATATACGTTACTACTCTTATCAAGGAAGGTGGTACAGTCAGAATTTTCATTAGCTTGGTTTTCGAATCCTCTAATATAGTATCCTCAATCACAATGAGGCATCTAGCCTAATCTTGCATAGAGATAGAATTATTCACAGTAAGGACTATTGTTTGATCCTTTGTATTAACTTGTTTTGTTTGCTCAGCTGTAACTTCATCCTCTTCTATTAACCCCATACTTCGCATAATCTCAAAACCGCCATTATCATCTTCGTCAGTAATGGTTACATTTAATTGCTGGGAGGCCACCCCTTTATCCGGACTTTTGGGCAGCACCCCACATTCTCCAGAAGCAAGTGCGGTTTCTTCTTTAAAAAGCTCAATACCGGCTTTGCATGTAGAACATGTAGGATATTTTGTTGCACCCCGAATAATGTGTATTTCAAGGCATATTCAATGGAGCAGATGCCTACAACACAACACAGTGAAAGCTTTGAATCGGAAATTAAGTATAGCTTTATTGAAGAGCTTGCACGGGTGGAGTTTTGGTATGTTGTTATCATCCGGAATTGTTGAAATATTTTGACTTTGTAGGTAATTTAAGGAAAGTGTTTCAAGTTGGAATACTTCGACATCGCTCTTGGAGGCGGACGAAGTTTCAGGTGCTTTTTCAGTTGCCATATGTTAAAAGAGATATCAACCATATACCCGCTCACATGTCGCCTGTAATTATTTGACCCAACTCGAATTAGTGGGAAAAGGGTAAGTCTATTTTAGTGGAATTTAGGATCATCAAAAATACCGAAAACAAGTCACGGTGTTGATCTATCACATGATAAAACTGATAATCGTGTGACAATCTTATCAATAGATCTTTTTTTTACGCGTCTCTCAAGCTGTAACTATGTCTACAGAAGAAAAATTCATGTCGTGGAGTACCTACTTTGACATAACACCGCCAGAAGAATATAACTTCCTAGATTTTTACAAACACCGGTCGAAACAAACAGATTTTACTTTCTCTTTTCGAAAAGAGTCGTACCTACTAAAAAAAGATCTTCATAAACTATTGAAGAATGGCTCAGAGACAATGAAGAAGGTTGCCATTCGGTTGGGTGATAGTTATAAGGCAAAGTTTTTATTCAGTTTTTTATCGTATTTTTTACATTGCTGGCTGGCTTAAGGGAGGCTGAACAAGATTTTAATGGCTACTCCACGCGCTGGTCATTACTATCATGTCCTATTTGTACTGCATGTTGAGGTTGCAATGACCTCTCTTGCGGGAGGGAACCCACACAACTAAGGGTGGCATTCCACGCGCTGTCCACCTTACGGTCCACGTGCCCGTTGTGCTTGTCTCCAGCAATGCTTCTTTGAAACGGACTACTAATTCTGTGTGTACTTGTACTCTAGGGACATCGTAAATATTTTAAAGACGTTAATATGCTTTGGAATCAAATTGAGAGACATCGTGCTGAGGTTCTTATTTAATAAATTTACAGATTTTATGTTATAAACAAATTCTTGCTCATGACTTTTTTAATCGCAGTTCGAGGCCTCTAGTTCGATTATGCGAGATACCACTGAAGCGTTCAAAGATTCCATCGTAAATATCAATTCCTCTATCAAGAATGTAAATAGCATAATGGTATGTAATTACAATTATTACTTTCTGTTTCACATGTTTAGATTATATAAACTGACAGGTTTTATCAGCTCAAATGTAATGAAGAGCTTAAGGGTACTGAAAATTCTGAAAATGCAGAGTGTGTCTTAGGAAAAAGACGTGGTACTGTGTCAGATGGTCATGATTCTTTGACTGAAAGTGATGGCAATGAGTCCCCTTGTGAAATGGCAATCAAACGAAGAATGATTCAGAATGCTTCACCATCATTGATTTCAATAATGGAGAAGTATCGTGTAAAGCAAACCACTTCGAAATTTGAGTAAGCTTTTTTTGCAAATATTAGATCAATTACATATTACGTTCATTTCATAATTTAATTTATTCCTCTTGTACAGTTTGGCATACAGCTTTATCCTGGATCTTACACCCAAGTCAAAAATAGAAGGAGAATTTGGGCCAAAGTTATGGGCAGAGCTCATAGCTGATCGACCTGTCATAGCCAAAACCGAATATCATAAAGAAATTGAATCCATTTGCAATCACCTATTTAGTCCTCTTTGTAAAAAAGTAAGATATATTTGGAAATTTGAATATTTTGTTACGAATATTTATGCGTTTGTGATATTTACAGAAACAACCGAAACTTATGAATCTCGTAATAAATGGAAGAACTTAAGAGATTTAAAGGCACCAGAATATAATGATGATTTTTCATACGAAAAGGAAGACTGGGAGAAGATTTTATATTGGGCGGAACGCGCTGTTGCACCATTGTAAGTCTTTTTTTACAGGGTTCGATTATGTTGAAACCATCATTTTAAACCATAATTTTAGTCTCGATGCTTTTGAATCTGAATATAATCCTATACAACAACATGATTGTGGAGAAAGGGAGTGGTTCGGGGATTATATCATTCCCATATTTAAAGAAGCTCTGAAATTGAATACTTTTTGTCGTGTTCCGTGGTAAGTTTTGCATCAATTCATTTTTTTCCATTTTTAGACTCAAAAGTTTTGAGTTATTTTTTAGGGGGGAGGTTACGGTGATCGCAACTCTTCGAAGAAAAAATCAAGACAAAAATGTATTAGAACACCAACTTGAAAGGGGTCACCTAGCAGATTAGTGTGCAAAATTAATCAACAAGAAATTGTTTGTGGGTTGGGTTGCGGTGGTCCTCATAAATATGATCTTACAAAATGGGGCTCTGATGAGTATCAACTTCCAAGGATGCTCAAAGACATGTTAGATGACATTAGAAAAAATTCGAAGTAGAAATAGATGTACAGGGGGGGTAAGAAATTATGCAACGCTTTTTTTAATCCCGAATAGATGCTATATATAAATAAGATGTGGCGAAAAAAAATTTTTTAAACTTTGATTGTAGTTTATTATATGTAAAATTATGTCAGTTTTATTTAATCATAAACGAACGTACATATTTAAAAATCACATAATAAAAAATTTTTTTTTACTATCATTATGTTAATCAAACAACAAGAAGAAGATATTTTCAAAGGTTACCGTTTGGGGAAATCATATCAAACTATGTCAATTGCCACTATAGTACCGTTTCAAGATTTTTTAATAAAAAAAAAAAAAACCAGGCCGTCCTCCATTAATTGATGAATCTGGTCATGATTGTCTTTATCAATTAATTATTGATAATCACCATCTTACACACCATCAACTTTGTAAAAAATGGAAAGAAATGGAAGGTTACTATATAAATTTTAAAACTCTTGTCAAGAATCTTTATCAACTTGGATTTTTTTCTCATGTTGCCTGCTGTAAACCTCTACTTTTGGATGTTGATATGGAAAATCATTTTACATGGTGTTTGGAACATAAAAATTGGTTCCTTGAAAAATGGAGATCTGTTTATTGGACTGATGAAAAATCATTTGTTCAATTTCATACTTTCACAAATATTCATATGTGGCAAAAAGATGATGAAAAATATAATCAAGATTGTCTTGCTGGAATAGTTTCCAAAGGTAAAATTAGGATGGTTTGGACAGGATTTTTATGGATAGGATATGATTCACTTATATCACATTATACTAAAATAAATAATAAAGTTTATGCAAAATTGCTAAGAAAACATACTATTCCATTATTTAAGTCAATATTTTTATATGGAAATAATATATTTCAACAAGATAATGCTCCAGTGCATACTGTGAAAGTGGCAAAAGCTGAACTTACTGAGGCAAATATTGAAATACTTCCTTGGCCTTCTAAAAGTCTAGATTTAAATCCTATTGAAAATCTTTGGTATGTATTAGAAAATAGTCTTTGCAAAAATTATCCATTTTTAAAAAATCTTACAGAATTAGAAGAAATAATTCAAAATGAATGGAAATCAATTTCTTTAAAATTTTTTCGCAATCTTATTGATAGTATGCCTTGTTATATCAATGCTGTAATTGAAGCAAAAGAGAGGATAACTAAATATTAAACAAATTTCAATTATTATTTTTTTATATAGTATAACATACTATATATATGCATGTTGAAATTTTAAAAAAAAAAAGTTGTATTATTTTTTTTCTCTTATACAATAATGTTGATCGAGTATAAAAAAAATATGTATCACTCCTATCTAATTTTGATAGTATCAATCGAGATTTAAAAAAAGCATTGCCATAGGATAAGTTTTATTTTTTTCATAAAATTTTATTTTATTTTTCAGTGACTTTGGTGACAATATAGAAAAACAAGATAAAAAAGAATTTAAAATCGAAATTTAATAATAAACCCGTTACCAAAGTTGTTATCAAAGATTTTTCAGTAACAGATAGCATTGCCAGATAGCATATATTGACAACATATATATATCATCTATCTTCTTATATATATTATAAATGAAATCAAGTTAGATAATATGTTATTAACATAAGTGAATTGAGACATTTTTCTAATGCTAACTAGTATCAAAAATTCCAGCAAACAAAATTGGTATACTTTAGTATTGTATAATATACTCGATAGCATTTTTTATAGCATAGTCTGATAGCATTTATATGATATACTTAGTATACATATTTGATAATATTAATCGATAGTATAATCAGATAGTATATATATAGCATGCAAGCATATCTCTATAGGCATCCATTATTTCCTCATATTTTTTTCTTATACCATTGATCGGAGTTTATCATAGTATCTTCTAATATGCAATAGACATTTACCAAATGTTGAAAAAATCAGCTTACCACATTCTTTACATAATATGCTTCTTGTAGCTTTCCAATGACTATATTCTTCAGGTTCTATATATAATAGTCCTCATATCAGGCCACAAATGACGACACAAATTGCAATTGGCCCATCAAACTCATAATGGAAATTGCTACAGATATCCCTTAGATATATCACATGTGACTCGATAACAAAAATTGATTGGAATCATTAAACTGGTATACATTGCATGTAATTTGATATATAAAATATATCACCTTGGTTTGTATCATAAAAATCAAAACGCATGTCATTGGAGTGTAACCTAAAAAACAAAATATATGTTATTTGAGTATAGCCTAAAAAATTAAATGCATGTAAGTAAACTATAAATATATCAAGTATGTTGCTATTTTTTTAAGATTGATCACATATCAATATGGTTAAAATTATAAGATCGATTATATACTAATATGACCAAAATTATGAGATCGACTATCTTTGAATGTAGTCAGAATTATAAGATCGAATGTGATCAAAATTATGAGATCAACTACTTTTGAATGTGGCTAGAATTATAAGATCAACTACTTTCGAATATGGCCAAAATTATGAGATCAATCACCTTTAAATTTCGAATGTGATCAGAATTATAAGATCGACTATTTTTGAATATGGCCAAAATTATAATATAGACTATATTATAACCTAAGCTAAATAGATATCAAAATAGGTATTTACTTATAATTAGATCACAATATACTTATAAGTAGGTAATAATTTAATATAAGTAGATCGCAGTATATATATATTGCGATCTACTTTTGTTTTATTTAATTTAGAAAAAATTAATTGTAAAAACATTGAAGAGTTTCTACAAATATATTAATTAATTATTTTAAATACCTTTGTAATAATTTTTTAGAAATAATTATTATTACTTTTATACTTTATAATTTTCTTTTTTTATAATTTTTTGATGTTATATTATATAATAGAGACAGTCAAGTTTATAAGTCTATTTAGTTTTAATATAAAATGTTTATTTTCATATCAAAATTATAATAATTTTTATCTTTTAACTTTTTTTTGCTAATGAAATTACTTTAATTAAAAAATATTTAAACAAATAATTAATATAATATATAGAATTAAAATTATCAAACTTATCAAATTTTCTCTTTTTATTAGAAATATTATTATTATAAGTTGTAATTTCTTGAATTAAAAAAAAAATTATATTTTTAAGAATTATAGAACAAAACTTATGATATTATATGAGTTTCTATTTAATATTTATTTGATATGAATTGAACTAAAAATAAAAAGATTATATATATACTATCTTTAATACATTAATTATTAAGTTTTTTTAATATTAATTATAATTTACTTATATTATATTATATTAAATAAATTATATAACATATATAAATTATTTAAAAATATACTATTCTATTATTTAAATTAATTTTTTCATGTAGAAATAATATATTTCAACAAGATAATACTTTTCTATATATTATAAAAATAGTAAAAATTAAACTTGTTAATATAAATATCGAGATTTTATTCTAGACTTCTAAAAGTTTAAATCTGAATTCTATTGAAAATCTTTGATAAATAATAAAAAATAATATTTATAAAAATCATTTACTTAAAAACTTATAGAATTAGAAGAAATAATTTAATATAAATGGAAATTATATTTTTTGATATTTTTTTTATGATTTTGTTAATAATATATCTTATTATACTAATATTATAATTGAAACAAAAAAAAATAGTAATCAGATATTAATAAAATTTTTTTTTTTGCTTTTATATATATTGTTGTGAAAAATAATGAATCTGTCATTAAACTGGAGCAACACTTGTGTAATGCTACTGATAATAGAAGAGATTGTTTTTTTCTATTTTATCAATTACCTTGCTTGTTAGATTTTCATTCTCAATAATTATGTTATGGATTTCTTGTGACCTTATGGATTATTCTTTGAACAATTAATACTAATTAAGGTAGGTTTATTAATTATGGTTTTCTTTATTTGATTATTGTGCAACAAAATGCCACTCTACTTTTTTTCTATTCTACTAGCAATTCTACTTTTACAATGATAATAAAATAAACTGGTATATTTTACATACCAACAGTATGCATATATGCTCACATAGTAATATATCAAGAAAAATAAATAGTAAACGGTTCGAAAGATGATGAGCTGGGTGCATGCTAGGTTTAGGAATCGATTTGTTATCTAAAGCGGAAGAATTTGGCAAAGTCGTAATAACATCCGTATCTGAAGCATATACAAGTAAAACATGCAGTCGTTGCGGATATATTAAGAGGAATTTGGGTGGAAATAAAGTATTTAGGTGTGATGGATTTGGACTTCAGATTAATAGAGATATACTGTAAATGGCGCCCGGGGAATTTTTCTCCGGGCACTGCTTGATGGAGCCTTAATTATGTGACATAATTATGTCAATTGATTGGCTATTTTTAGCTATAGTTATTACATTGAGAAATTCAATCAAAAATAAAATGACTTGCAGTAGTTGAGTAATAAGTAGATTACTTTATTTGAGCAATTGATAAATATTCGGAAATTTTGTTCTCAAGTTATGTACAAGATTCGCGCATTTCAGAATCCGATGAATTTTTTTACAGAAATTTACAAAATACAAGATTTACAGGAAAAAAAGTAAATTAAATACAGAGGGAATAAATAAATGGGGATGAGTAAAAAAAAAACCGGTTGATACTACGCGAAATTTTGTTTTCCAATTTCTTTGATTCAAAGACTCAAATTTGAGAAATCATCAGACAAGTCATATTCTGAGGAAAATTCGGAATCTAGGGAAAAAAGAAATATAAATGGTGATTACAAGTTCAAAAAAAAAAAGAAGTTGTCATTTATTGAACAAAAGAAAAAAATATTTACCACTATAATGTGATTCGCCTTCGTTACCATTGAGAGGAGGCTGTTGAGGAGTTTGCGAGGTAGATATCTTGAAATTCAAAAGTCGACTTGTGTACACCGCACCAGGGTGTATTTCGAATCCACCGTTTCTTTCGCAGACCCTCTCGTACCTTTCTCTCACACATACACCACTATCGCTGTCATTCGTATACTCGCTTCGTGTCGACATAAACCTCTCACTGCCCTCACTACTTTCACTTCCGTAATCGCTCCCGAAATCATCGGTATCCCACTCATCGCTCGAGGACGATCCCATTTGCTCCATTCTTTGACTATACTCCGCTTTCTCGAGTACTTTCTGATCGGCCCTCAAGAAACCTTGTTGGATCTCTTTGCACTTCGCGTTTGAATTAAATTTACCGCTCATGCACTGATGCCAATGTGGTAGTATCATCGACAGATGTTTGACCGTGGGTCGCTTTAATGGATTCTCGTGACAACAATGAGCTGCCAAGTTCACGTAATTTTCAGGTGCGAATCCTTCGATGATTGTTGGTCGTCTCCCTTTGCACACCTCATTGGCCAATTCTTGGTCATGAGCTCTGTCATGGAATGGTGGTTTCCCATTGGCAATTTCGATCATCAACACACCAATGCTGTAAATGTCCGAGTATTTGCTCACAGGATTTCCTTGTAATACTTCGGGAGCAATAAATGGCAATACACCATAACACAAATTATCGCCTTGCCTCGATTTGGCGATGGTTGATATCGAACAAGTGCTATCAGCCGGTATGCTCAGTCCCAGATCCGATATCGAAGAATAGGTTTCCCGATAATCGTCGCCGGTCTGGAGGATGTTACCGGTGTGCAAGTTGCCATGAACTTGACCTTCCTTGTGGATGATATAGAGGTTGGAAATGATGTCACAGAGCCACCAGAGTTTCTGTGACCATTGGAATTGGGCGAAAGAACGAGGAGCAGAATGCATGAACTGACGAAGGTTCCCATGGTTAGCATATTTAGTGACCAACATATATTCACCGGTATAAGGGCTTT
>CAJVPV010004331.1:0-10101 GCA_910591835.1 Acaulospora morrowiae | reverse complement strand
CAAGAATACCACTCTGACTAATTTGAATTTATATAACAACAAAATAGGAGAATCGGCAGGAAAAGCACTGGCTGAGGCTCTATGCAAGAATATCACTCTGACTAATTTGAATTTATATAGCAACAAAATAGGAGAATCGGCAGGAAAAGCACTGACTGAGGCTCTATGCAAGAATACCACTCTGACGGTATTAGATATAGGATATAATGAAATAGGAGAATCGGCAGGAAAAGCACTGGCTGAGGCTCTATGCAAGAATACCACTCTGACCGAGTTAAATATGGGTTGTAATAATTTAGGAGAATCGGCAGGAAAAGCACTGGCTGAGGCTCTATGCAGGAATATCACTCTGACGAAATTAAATATAAAATATAATGAAATAGGAGAATCGGCAAGAAAAGCACTGGGTGAAATTGTAAAGACTCAACGAAGACACATCAACTTTTATTACTAATAAGCCAACCAATAAGTAACTTAAAATAATGAAAATTGTCTATATTTATCTATTTTATGTATATCTGAGATATATAGTTAATATAAACCATTGTTTTATTCTTAGTATAGATATAAAAATAAAAAATAGTTTTTATTGCAATGTGATTTTTGCGTCGCGCCTAAAATTTCGGTATTTGTAGTAGAGGGAACTAGATACTTAATCAAATGTTTATTAATTATATAAGAGATAATGATGTAGTCGTAGGAAGCTTAAATAGTCTTTGTTATATAGATATTGGTTAATTTGAATTACTTCGATTATTCCCGTAAAAAATTATTAAAAAAATTTGAAGTTCGATTATATTCACTTTTGCAAATGTATACTGTACATAATTAACATTTTTGGCATATGCAGTATAACCTATTTATCCATATATAAGAACCGTTGTTATGATAACGTATAAGTTTAATATGTGTCGTGTTACAATAGTAATTCAACTTAGAACTTGGAACGTAGGTTATAATTAATTTAATAATATTTAAAAAATATAAAAGTTTTGAAGTTATCAAACGAATAGATATGCTTATCTTATATCTTTTTGCACAAATGTTATTTGGTTTAAGGTGTTTCTTGATGCAAAAATTTCAGGTCACAGAAAATGGTCCGGAAATTGGTTTTATTTGTTATTTTAACATAAACATTATGACTTTAGATTGTACAAATAATTTGATAAAAGCTTCAAAGGATTAATCCTTAAAAGTTGAATAGCTCATTAGGAGAAAAAATTTTATATTCTTATTATAATTCTAATCATGATATTTGTAGACTGTAATCCTTTTGTTCAAAATACGGTTTAATAGTATTGATCATACTTCTTAGGGGGTATGTTGAATACAGAATTTCGTTATCTGTTTTATAAATCGCGTTAACTTTTATAGGATGTAAGCACAATTCAAAATATTTTTGTTATTATTGTAAATTATATGGATATTTAAATAGGAAACGGAGATAATTTTTCGCTACTTATTTCATAGTATATGAAACGAGATTTTTGATTGTATTAATAATCAACTTTTATAATATTGGCGAGTCCATCGCTTTTACGACAAAACTCGCGTAATATAAAGGTATTTAAGCCTGTCTTTTTAATACGAGATGTGTGATTTTATCTGACCAAGTTTCTTTGTTAATAAACACTCCTTTCTTCTTTCCTCGTAACGCTTCTCTCAATAAGCTTTTCCACAAGTCCACTTAGTGGTAACCCGGTTTTCTTCTTAAGCTGAAGGTACTTAAAAGGTAAATTTATTGATTAAGATACATTATTTGGCAATAAGGATCATTCTACTTGTTAAATAATGTTTAATTAAAAAGGATTTTCTCTTACACGAATATTATTATTATGATTACAATTGCTTCTTTTCTCTTCTTTTTTTGCCTCCTCTTTTATTTAAATCGATGTTAGCAAATAAACTTTTCTCTTGTTATAATTACTATCATGTTAATAAGAATGACTATTGTAAGAGGGAGAGTAAACGGGGTAACGCGATTCGGGTCATGTGACCGACGATCGACCCGAGATCGCGAGAAAGAAATACTGTATACTGTAACTGAAACCGGCGCTAAAGATAGAACAATAACAATGTAATTAGTATTATATTATGTAATTAGCGCTAGAAAGAAGTCGACTTTCTCTCACCTTTGTAATGTTCCAAATTGTTCCTAAAGTTTCTATTTGAGAAATGTATAAAAATGTTAGCAATTGGTTAATAAAGGAACAAGCAATAAAGTGGTGACTACAAGTAATTTAAAAAAGAGAAAACACTTACAGTACCTCGGTCAAATCGAACGCCTCGCCAAAATCATTCACTCTCACACTATTTAAAATTTCTATGATCACATCAATATTATGTATGATTATTAAACATAGAATTAAACTATCTGATTACATTATGTGCAAAATTCTAGGAACACGACGCTTAAGTCGCGTTACGCGATCACACCTACAAATTTTACCCGCCAACAATATCAAGTTAAATCTATGATATTTTGTTATTTTCTTTCTTAAAATCACATCAGATTAATTTTAATTTTTTATTTATTTCGTAATCTGATTCCAAGACGTTTATTGTTTGTTTATAAATATTATAAACTAGGAAACAGGAACTGCTATTAAGTCCGGAGCCAATAAAATTCATGGGAACGACGTACAGTATGTGTGATGCGAAAATGACTAAATACAGTGGGTCTTGTATAATGTTAAAGATAGACGAAATGACATATTTGCACAAATATATGGAGCATCTCACGAAGGTCTTGAATTCCGTTCCATCATTTTCAAGTGCGAGTGGCTGATACATCTTACGTATATAATTTTTAAGCCCTTCGAAAGTCGCGTGTTCGATATTTGCAGTTCACTTATTTGCTTTCTGTTTCGGAAGGACAATGACATCAAAGTCTAAAATTCAGTAACAAATAAACTTATTAAGCGATTCCTTCAACGATGCGATGTGATCAAGTAATTCTTGTTCATGGCTTGAAGTTGTGGTTGATGTGGCAATTTTGATTAATGTTTCTCAGCTGGTAAGTCAGGAAAATATTTTGAAATATTTTTTGTTGCGAGAAGTTTGTCTTGGTCCTGAAGTGAAAAATTTCCAAGCTGATCATCTATTTTCCATAGTCTGAGCTTGTCTACAGGAAAACCATCAAACTCTGGTGCATTTTCTGCCTTAATGATCTTTTTGAGAAGGCTCACTAACTTTCCACTATCACAGTGAACGCGTTTGTGATCTTATTTCCTTTAATAAGGCAAAGCAAAATGATAGACATGTTTTTGGCTTATATAGTATTTTTTGCGAAATGTTATTGGTGCAGGGTGTGGTGTGTGAAGTCAAAAGCAAAAGAATTTTATTTGAGAGAAATTCCCATGTCGCGCATACAAGCTGATCACATAATGTTCCTAATCGCTATATTTCCAATTTTTTTCAATATCATTCTGTCTCGCACGACGTATTATTGCACATTTCGAAGTTTCAGAATTATTTTAAGTATAATCATTTCACCCTTAACTCTAAGAAAGATATCTGAAAAGCGTTCCCGGATTACAGAGGAATATAATGAACGAGCAGAAGATGACGAATCCTCGCTTTGCTGGTCAGATTCTCTCCTATTAGTACTCTGGATAAGGGAGTGTCGTTGATTGATTTCGCTCTGAAGTAATGTGATATTGTTTTGAATTCATTGACGATTTGATTAAAATAATTATGGTAGGTTTCTAAAACCTGTTTAACTTCTTTATATTCCCCAGACATATTATTAATCACGGAAATTATTTTTTTGACATTTGATCGCCAATTTCGATTCTGATTTCGCCGATTTTTGCGTCGCACGCGGAGAATCCATTGTTGATCTTTTGCGCGACATAGTACTAAAAGAAATATGCGACAATGGAAGTTTATTTTCGGGGAATATTATTGATCATTGTGAAGAAGAAAAGCAGGGCAGTAATAATCATAAAGCCATATTCTCCGAAACGTTGAATGAATGCATTTATGCGAAGAAAATCTTATTAGAAATTGCAGGAGGCAGTCACTTTGTGGCTAATCGTGAGGAGTATTTTTATTTGATGAATTTGATTTTCAAACTTTTATTAGGTGAGCAAGCCTGAGGCCAAATATATCGCGATGATTTATTTATGATGGTTTTGTAGGAGGAGCCGGTATGGTAGAAAAAAATGTATCTTTTATAAAGTGTAACAATGAAAGATATTAGCGTAAAATTTTAAAAACAAAACTTCGATGTTTAACTTCATTAGCATTTATTGTTCGTAAATCGTCTGCGAAACAGAACACTCAGTGTCTGGATTGACGACTCGCACCGAATCTATCCAAAACTTTGTTTATTGTATGATTTTTTTTTACTATATCATGAGATCAATTAAGCCAAAGCAGTTTATATTTCGCCGATTTTTCTAAATAATGACCATTTAACGCTTCGTCATCTGTCCGTGCACGACCATTGATACGCAATAGCTGAATTAATCGATCTACGAAAAAAATCTATTTAAACAGTTAACCATTTAATGTAAGTACATCTTTTATCTGAAAATCTTGTCCTAGACGAGGTCACAAAGTGGCTATGTTACGCTTTCACATTTATTTCGGTTGAATTCTTGGATTCCGTCTGGTTATGAATTTTTTTCCATTCTTCCATAAGATTATGGAGCCCATGCTGTACTCAAACCACTTTTTATTATATCATGACGTAATAATTCTTCTCCAATAAGCTCTCCCGATCTGTTAAAAACTTATAGATATTTTTAAGAACCTCTTTTTCCTCTATTCCATCACGATAAAAGCGCATATCTCTTTCCAATTCCCCACAAAAACACCCCGTGTCCCACCTATTTTCTTAGCCTTAGTAGGGATTAAAAATTTTCTCAATATTATCCAGAGATTTGTTTGATGTTTCCAGAAAACTGTCCTGTAAAATACAATTTGTGAGGACTCAGAAGCTTCAGACTTTATACAAGGATCAAGTCCAGTTTTATTCTTATATCTTTTATACAACCTAGGACGAATTTTATTTGAAATATTTGGCAATTCCGTTAATTTAGCTTCCTACTCCAAATATTCGGGAGTTAGTTATATCGGTCTCAGCTTGTGTATTCATGCTATAATTTCACATTTCTTTAAATTAATAGTAACTAACAAAAAACAAATATGCCTCAGAGACACTCCCTTTTCCTCCCTAGTTCGGAAAAAGATAAATGATGTGATAAGAAAAATGGATTTCGACACATTAACGATATGTGTAATTATTTTTGAAGGCGAAAAAAAATGCTAGAAAGGATTTTTTCAGTCCCTACTTTTAAACAATGTAAATTTTAGAATCACAATTATATTACCAGAAAAATTCTTGTCCGCTTTCGAAAATAATTATCCATACATTTTTGTTTTCTATTTTTATGATTTCTATAGATACAATCACAAGAAGGCGGAATTATACCATTACCTTATTTTCAATTTCACACTGTTCACATTTAACATAATAGGATCCAATTACATATACAGTATATCATAATATAACTTGCATAGTGGGCAAAAGATTATCGGTAATTCCATAATAATCATCATTTTGATTACTACCTTCTTGACATAAATTAGGAGATTGTTTTGATGTTTTATTAAGAAATAAACATGATTACGAGTTGGATTAGAGAGTACATCCACCTCAGGTATTTTATTTTTGTATTGCCTCCGGCAGTCACTTCGTGGCTAGAGATATATGATGTCTGTATAGTGTAACAGGGAGAAATGGGACGCGACTGTAGTCACGTGATCAATATTCGTGACAATGGTAAGTCGGCTGTAATAATTAGGTAACAACGAGTGACGAAGGAAATTGACGAGAGAAATTATGTAAGATAGCCTAAGCCCCGTCATTGTACTATAGCTTATTATTCTGTACCCAAGCCGCCATAGCCAATTGTAAAGAAAGAGAAATATAAAAAGAATGTAAATAGTAAAGAGATGAAAAAAGAAAGAAGTGAGAAAATTAATAAAGACTCGGTCAAATACAAACACGCCTAAAATCACCCTTTCATTTAATTACCCAGTAACGGTTACGCGAATCTCTGCTAGAGTTAGCGACTGACTCGCCGTTACACCGCTACAATAGACGAAGTGAATGTAATCTGACTTAGCTTTGTATACTTAACTTCAATTTCAATATATTTCAATATTCTCAGCTTCTATCTCTGTATATTTGTTTTAGCATTCTTAGCTACAAACTTGGAAATCTGTATTTGCCATTTTTATATAAGATGCATATTTATTCAAACCCTTTTTATTATGCAGACATAAAAGGTATTTATGTGCCAAGAAAAAAAAAGATAACTACGGTATATGACTACATCGTGATATGACTTGTATTGCTTTTTAATTGACGCGACTTCCATCGCGTGACCGATAGTTGACCCAGCGACCACGATAACCTTGTGATAGAAAATTATGTAACAAAGGAGGGATTGTGACAGTGATTAGATGGTTGAAAAACATATGAGAAAGAATTATGTAATAAAGGAGGGAATTGTGAAAAGCGATTAAGTTATATAACCCATTGTAACCAAGTATTATGCAATAAAATCATTCTAACTAAAATGTATAAAGAGAAACAAATGAAAAGTTAATAAAGGTAATGAATAAATTTTACTCGATCAAAATCAGAACCAGTCTTAAAGTCATTGAAAATACAGTACCTACCCTATCGACGGTTATGCGAAATTCTGCCCACTTTAGCGACACACTCACTGATCGACCGTCATAATATACAGGATCAACTTCATCCCTACCTGTATTGTATATCGTATCAAAATATAATCTCTCAATTTATATTTATTAATAGATAATATTCTACTTGCAATATTTGAGATTATCTAGTAAAATTCATATTGCAATACCATTAAGATCAAAAGCAACAAAAAAATTCTTCGACTAATTTCTAAATATCTCAGAAAAATAATAAAATTAACTTCTCTACATTAATCCAAAGGATAGATTAACAAATAAAGTCTAATAAAAGTTCATACAAATTATCTACTTCAATCCAAACTATTGTCAACCAAAACCATTTAATAAAACAATCTTTACTATACTTTTCAGAAAACCTATTAATCAACAATACACATCTTGGCAATAGCATTAGATAGTACAAAAAAATCTTTAGTAATATTAGAGATTATATAATTTCTCTCAAATCTTCAAGCACATATATAGTTCCCCCAATAAATAAAGAACCACTTAAGAAATATTATAATTGATCAGAATGGTTGTCATATATTAAATATTTTATTTTATTAATAAAAACAATTTTTATATATTAATTAAACTTGTTCTTCATAATTAATTCTATATATAGTTAAATTTTTATTAAATATAAACAAACATTTATTATTACAGTTAATGAATAAAATTTTTTAATCTTTTTGTTAAAATTTTGATATCCATATGATTTTTATAACCACTATTTTAACAAGTAATTTTATATTAATAAATTTTATTTGGCATATGTTAAAGTATTTAAATATTAAATTTCATAAATTTTTACTTAGTATTTAAATTTTTATTTGATAAAATAAAAAAAATTATTTTAAAAAAATTATAAAATTCAATATTAAAAATTTATTCATATTTAATAAAAATTTTATAGTATATGTATTTTGTATTGAAGAATAACTTTACTTAGTACATAAAAATAGGTTTTAATAATAATAATAATAATTTATATGTAACTACTATTAGTAATTATTTTAAATTAATTAATAATTATAATTAAATATAAAATTTAATATTTTATTATTTTAAAAAACTGTACATTTTATCAAATTAGGGTTCCGAAAAAGTACCGAACTGGTATCGAACTGGTATTGAAATGATACCGATCTATAGTAAATTTAATATATGGGTTGTGACCTACTCATATGCTTTTATAATAAATTTAAGTATCGAACTGGTATCGAAATGGTATCGAAGTGATATCGTTAGGAGCCCTATATCAAATAAACTTTAAATATCAGGTTAAAATCTATGAAACTTATATTTAAATACTTTAACATATGCTGAACAAAATTTATTAATATCAAATTGCTTATTAAAACAGTAGTTATAAAAATTGTGTAAATATTAAAATTTTAACAAAAAAATTAAAAAATTTTTGTTCAGGAAAAAATTATTAAATGTAATAATAAAGGTTTGTCTATATTTAATAAAAATTTAACCATATATATAATTAATTATGAGAAACAAGTTTACTTAATATATAAAAGTTATTTTTATTAATAAAATAAAATGTTTAATATATTACAACTATTTTTGATTAATTATAATAATTTTTAAGGAATTCTTCATTTATGGGAAGAACTGTATATCTTATATAGTCTAAAAGTTAATAATAATTTAACAAGAATATAAAATAACTGCACAATAACAATTATAGCAACTTAATTGAATTTAGAATCCAATTATTATTAGAAATTTAATCTACTTACTAAATATTTCATCAATTATATTCTGATTAATATTCAGATATTTTATATCCAAGGTGCAAACTTTATATTGAAAACATTTAATATATTTTCAAATGTCTTGAAATCTTTAAGATTATTAATAAAAACTTCCAATCAGATAATAATAAAAAACCAATTTTATACATATGACAAATTGTTAAATTATTATATAATATTTTAGATAAAATCTTTTTAATTTCAGACTTTTTTAATTAAATTAAGATAGCAACAGAATCTATAATTCAACTACACTACTTAATCTGAAAATCATACCATTTCACAACCAATATTTTGCCTTTCACTAGAATTAAATTAATTCTAGCATTTAACTTATTGTATTAACACATGAAAAATATTGTTTCTTTCATAATATATATCCTGAAATATACAAATAAAATAAAAAAATAATATTTACCTACAAAAAAAAATAATAAATAATAACTTTACTGAAAGTGCTTATTTTTTTACTATTCCACCACTGAAACTTTACCAAATTGCCACTAAGCCACCACCAAATAGTTATAGTATTCATATGAAAATCGCTCAAATTTAGTTATAGCAGCAGTAACTATTTTGCTATCAAATCTTCCCAATTAAGTAGCAATTAAAAAATTTTGAATTCTTTACTAAGTCATCATCAAATCACTACAAGATTATAGCGATTTGGTTGTGATTACGTATAGATTTATTTGTCGAATCGTCTTACAATAATTGGGCAAACAATATAATCACGATTAAGTAGTAATGTAGTTACAAATTTATTGAGATTATATATTAATGTAGTTACAAATTTATTGTGATTAAGCTACAATTATGCAGTGATGCATTTATAAATTTATTAAAATTAAATAGTAATATAATTTTGATTGGACAGTGAAGTAATTACTATTATATATATTATACATCTATTAGATCGCATTAAAGAAATAATCATTATTTAAATAATACATATTTGATAAATCATAACTATCAATGCACTTTCCGAATATACAATTGTGAACAAAATTAACCCTATTCATCTGGTCAACCACCATTAACGGATAAATCCGTCACCAACTTCTATTTCTTGTAAATTGAATCTTGTAAATTGAACATTTTAGCATTCCATTTGTTTGTTTGGTTTTTTCAAACCAATCAATCGCAATAAAAGCATAAACACATCCATTGTTATATTCATGACTGAAAATTGCTTGAATTTTTGCATAATTCTCACCTTCTTCACTAACATTGATAAATACGACATCTCCAAGATGCAACAAATATTTCCTGGGAATGTCATTATTATCTTTTTTTAAATAAGTCACACTCTCGTAGAAACTTATTGCTTTATTAATAAGAGCCGAGTGATTTTCAAAATCATAATAAGAAAGCAATAGTTCCGATCTAATTTCTGAGCCATTTACTTGACATGGTACTATTATTCGAGATTTCGTCGTGAAGTTTTTTTCTCAAGTTGATATTAAAAATATATTTCACTTGTGAATAAACTAAAATTAACAAATTTAATTAACAATATTGATTAGACGTTTATTTAAATTATAATGATTAACCTTTGATATCATCACCTTCATCACAATCAAAGTGTTTATTAGCAATAAACCAG
>CAJVPV010004330.1:0-10102 GCA_910591835.1 Acaulospora morrowiae | reverse complement strand
TTCAACAGTGTTCCTATGGTTGGCATACACTACCAAATCTGGGGGCTCGGTTGTTGGCCAAGTGGGGTGCGCCTCCTTAAGGATTACTCCTTACTCTTCCAGTAGACACTATATAGGTCTCTTAGTTGGCTTAAGCTGCCAACTTAAATTGATTTTTTTATAGAATATTTATTAACAAGTTATTTATAAACTTGTATATAATTTTTGAATTTTAATATCAAGACTATTATATTACTTATATATAGTAATTCTACTATTTATTAACTATCTCATTATAAAAAAAATAGATTTAATAAGTTATTATTATATAATATTAATTATCTTAGACTTTTCAAATCCTAATCCTTCAGATATAATTATAGATAATAATAAAAGTTGCTTCTTTTTAATATAAGATATTATAATTTTAGTTCAAAAAAATTAAAGCCAGTATATATTCAAATTGGTACTTCAATATAAGTTTATAATTCTAAGAGATAAAAAAATGAAAAATAATTAATTAAAAAGTTATTTTAATAAATAAAATCTCTTCAAAATTAATCTTAATTTATTGAAATAAAGACTTATATTATTGGAAATTATTGCTTGAAATAAGTTTTATATTCAAATAAAATTATTGCTTAAAATAATCATCAATAAAAAAAGTTTCTTATTGAACTAAAATAAGATTTTTTTTTGTTTTTTTTAAAAAAGAAACCAATACAAGAAAAAAAAAACATTGGCATTTCTTAACAATTTGATATCTTATTATTTTACTTTTTTTCTATATTTAATAATTTATAAATTAATAATATAATTATTAATGCTTTTAAATTCATATTATACGATATTACAAATAAAGGTAATTTTATTAACTTAAAATAATATTTGATCTTATAATTTATTATAGTACTGTTTTTTATATAAAATTATTTTATAAAAAGATAATTGAAATAAACAAAATAAAAAGAATAATAATTAAATTAATTAAATTAATAAAAACACATCTAAATATATTATATTTAAATATTCAGCCTCTTTCAAAGTTCAATTAGACTATATAAAGATAGGATCTCTAGTCTTTTTGATAATTATAGGTTGAAAACAAGTTGAAGTAAAAAAAATTACATAAGATAAAAACTTTTGATTTAACTTTTATAAAAGCCTATAACCTTAATTGATATAACAGGCTTAATAGTATTATCTTTTTTATTTAAATTGATTAAATTCTTAAAAAGTTATACCTAATTAACTAGTATTGCAAATTAGATTAACAGATTTTAAAATTCAAGTAAATCTTTATTATTTTATTTGATATTAATATAATTTGAATTGGTAATCTATTTATAAAAAAAAATTAAGTTATAAATAAAAAAAAAAACTGTTGGGAAGATTTCTTAACTATTGAATAGATTTTTTTTATTTTATATTTACAAGTAAGAAGATATAATACAAATAAGATATGGATTTACTTATAAAATATAAGTTAATATTATAATAAAAATCACAATAGATTACAATTAATTTATATAAGTATAAAGATTGTTAATATAATAGTAACAAACTTATGCTTAATAAAATTATATATTTAGTATTTATTTGTAAAGAATAGAAAATATATATACTATATATATATATTTAGCTTTTATTAAATAAAGGCAATAATGATGTATTTATTATAGTAAACAAGTTTACTTATTAATGAATAAACTTTATTTGTATATAAATTTTTATATATTTTATTTTCTATTTATATTTTTTCTTATATAATCTATAGATAAATTCAATTGTTTCTTTTATTACAAGACAAAAAAATATTAATAACAACATAAATTATAAAGTTAAATAGTACAAAGTGAACCTATTTAGTTGCTGTGTAGAATATGCTGCAAATATATTTGTGTGAAAGCAACAGATTTACTACTTTTTATTATCATAATATAACAATATAATATGAACATAAACATATTATAGTTACCTTTTAATTATATTATTTTACATGCAAATAGTTCTTTGGCTTTAGAATTTTTTAAAAATATTATATATCTATTATAATAAATAACAGATCAATATATATTCTTATACTTAAATCATTAAAAATTTTTATATAATTAAAATTATATTAATTATTAACACAATTGATTTTTTTTAAATACGATAGTAAAATACTGATGATGAATATATTCATATATTTCTTATATTATAAAAATATTATACACTATATAAAATTAAAATTATTATTACTTAAATTGTTATTTTTGATTTTTGACAATTGAAATTATTATTATAATTTTTTTTGGTTATATTAATTTATACATAATAAAAATAATAATTTATTTTTATGAAATTAAACTTACTAAACTTTAATAACATATTGGTATACTCAATTTTACAATTAAAAAAATTTTGACAACCAAGAACATTTGCTGTTAAAATTAATATTTTTTCATCAAGGTTTAGATATCTACAATATTTTTATATTGCTATCCATTAAAACAGAATAACTGCTTTAATAAAACTCATGTATACTGGGTAAACAAAAGACTGTGTCCAAAATGATCAATGGTAATTTTTCAAATTTTTTATCCGGCTTTAGATTATTATTGTATAATGAATACGGAAATAAATAAAAAATAATTTATGTTGTTAGAAAGCTAAAAGCTGTAGTTTTTATATACAGTTAAAAAAAATTTCTTACTGTAATGTCAAATACTCAAAAATTAAAAAAAGGTTTTCAGTTAATAGATTTTGAATATGGTGAAATAATTGGTCTTTTTAAGGCTGGTTTTTCTTACAAAAATATTGCAGAAACCTTAAATTGATCAAAAACAACAGTTACAAGTATAATTAATAGGTACAAGAAGTTTGAAAGAGTCAATACTGCTTCATGGTCAGGTAGATCAAAAATTATAAGTGCTTGTGCAATTAGACGTGTAATCAAAATTGTTAAAAAAAACTGTTAACAAGCTGTAGAACAAATTACTAAAAAATTCAATACTGCTATGACTATTTTAGTTAGTGATAAGACAATTCGTTATATGCTTTATGAACAAGATTATCATGTCAAGCTGGAGTTAGAAAACCTTTTGTTTTAAAACAAAATAGACAAAAAAGATTAAAATAGTGCAATGAAAAAAAAATTGAACTGTTGAGTAACAATTAGTTGTTTGAAGTAATAAATCTCAATACTTAATATTTGAAAATGATTTACATAAGTGGGTTTGGTGAAAACCCTATGAAAAATATGATGTAGATTGTATTTTACCAACTGTAAAATCAGGTGAAAAAGGTATAATGGTATGGGGTTGTTTTTCTCAAAATGCACTTGGACCTTTAATTGAGATTTCTGGTTTAATTAATAGACAAAGATATTTAAAAGTTCTTGAAAATCATCTTAAACCTTTTATTGATAATTCTTTATATTTCTTTCAAGATAATAATGCTCCTGTATATAAAACAAAACAAGTGAAAGAGTGAAAAAAAAAATAATTTAATTCAGTTATTTTCATGGCCTGCTCAAAGTCTGGATTTTAATCTAATTGAACATTTATGGGATGTCTTAGAAAGAAAAGTTTGTGTATGGTCAAACCATCCCAAAAATAAAACTGAATTGATAATTGCTTTAAAGGAGGAATGGAATTTAATAGAACCTAATATTTTAATTAATTTAGTTGATAGTATGCCTTGTAGAATTGCAGCTGTTAAAGCAAATGATTATCCAATATAATATTAATATATATAGATAGATAGCTTTTACTTTAATAAATAAAATAAAACTTATATTGCGTCAATTTATTAAGTGATTATCTAGAATTATTACTTTAAAGTTTTTAATCCGTATCTACTATACTATACGTTAATCATTTTGGATGCAGACTTTTGTCCACCCAGTGTACACTTCCTTATCAAAAATTACTGGATATTGATCAAATTACTTAGTAAAATATATTAAAAATCAAGATTTTCGTTCTATATTAAAGTTTTTAATTTTATGAACAAAGATTTATAAATAATACATAAAAACAAAGTCATTCAATTGTAGTTTGATATATATTAAATACAGAATTTTTTGAGCTTTCTATAAAAATCTACATATTTATAGAATCAATCAAAAAATTTTTTTATATGTATTTTAAAAATTTATATATAAAAAATGCAAATCTATTACTTTATGATATAATGTGATTTTTTAAAAAAATTTTAAAAATATTATTCCATATATATGATAAAATACAATCAATTGCCTTTTATTTTGATATATTAAAAAAATTTTTTATTAATAAAATTATAAACTTTAATATAGAACAAAATTTTGATTTTTACTATGTTTTACTAAGTAATTTAATCGACGTCCGGTAATTTTTGGTAGGGGTGTGTACGTAGTGTGTGTAAATTTTTATTTTAGAAACTCGTCATACTTATAAAACAACAACAAAAAAAAAATGCGAGTCCATTTGTAAAGTATATCAACAATGCAATGCTGTTTGGCATTCTTAAAAGTCGAGTATCTTTACAGGCTTGTATTGAAAATACAAGAAAATATAAGTTCAATTTAATTTGCACGATTCAATTGGTTTGAAAATAAATTCAATGGCTTTTTCTACGCACGTACACAAAATATACGAATATATAGTACATGTGTCTTTTTAATTTCATAGTACATCAAAATATGTATTCAGGCCTAATGTGGAACGCGCATAAACTTTGGCCATTGACACAATAACTTGTGTACACTGCCAAGATGACACCCTGCATAATACAATATTAAGTAACCTTAGTACGTAATCATTCAAAAATTGTTGAGTTTCGGCCGAATTCGTAAAGTCAAAAGGTGGATTTATTAGATGCACCAATCCACTTTGCAACTTCGTATTTCGGAACAGTTACATAAAAAGAAATTCGGGAAGGATTATGGTAAATTAAATTAAGCCGACAATTGATGTTAGCGAGGAACCAAAGAAAATTTGTATTAAAATAGAATGGAATGGGCCGTCAAATTAAATTATGTGGGATTAAGTTAAACAGCTAAAGAAAAAAAAATCTTTCTGTAAATGCTGATACGGGTAAAAAAAAAAATCAAATTCTTAACCTTCAATGGAACCAATAAAAATCTTAACAAGATGTAATTACTGCACATACAGTCATAATCTCATATAGAGCACGGTCAAAAGGTCAATTATATTTGAAAGAAGATTTTCTATATATCGTAAAATAATAATCTAAAAATAGTTGGTGAAAAAATGAAGGTGGGACGAGACAATTATGCTTATACATACAGTATGTAGGTTAGAATCCGCGAACCACTTATTTAACACGTGATTTACATTGCGAGATTTCGTAAATAAGATTTGAAAAATTTACAACAGATTTGTGTTATGTCATCAGAATTCGCTAATAAATCTTTTCCATTATTTAATTTTCATTTTCTCTATACGTATTATAAGACCTTGTGGGCCAATAAGAATTAACGTCAATAAATACTATATTGTCACGTGATAATTACAGTAATAACGCGTTATCATACAATACATGCTATTATGTAATTATCGTGATTCGCGTTCAAAGATCTGACAGAGACATTATATAGACGATACAAGTATTCTTGCACCATTCACTTTAATGTCTTTTAATGATACCATAAATTTTGCGGGACCAACGAGCGTATTGTCCGAAGAATTTACCTTAAAAACGATAATACAACAAACTTTGGTCAATAATGGAAACCTTAACGATAATACTATAATACGACATAAAATAATAAGAATGTGCTAAACCACAGTATAATAAATATCGGTAATATGTTCGTTCGAGAATATTCATTATTTATGACCTTATGCTGAACTGTAAATCGAATTATAAAGTTTACAATACAAGAAAATGCATTGCGTGCATGCTCATTAAAAAAACCTAATGTTTATACACAGACGATACCTCGTATTTAGATGATTCGATTATATAAAGGCTTTGGAATTCGAAATTACCCGAATATTTTTTGCGAAAATTCTATCCTTCCATTATTTTTAACAAAACTCTTTTTTTGATATCACAAAAGCTACAACCATTTGTCTCATCATAAAGTCATGGAAAACATCGAAAACACCACCAACGAGAGCAATCATTATTCTTTTGAAAGGTGGTTTAATCAGCCATATTCTTTCAGTCAATACTTCCCGTATGTAAAATTTGCACATAATATTCTCCACCCTCTCGAGGAAACAGGCTACATGCATGTTTCCTTAAAGGACCTCGAGCAAATCAAGGTCTACATACAAAAGTTATGCTTCGCGTTGGAATTTGGAAAAAATGCCACCACCACTCGTTCACGAGAGTTTCTTCCTAAAGGATTTAACGTGTCGCGATTTAATTCTCCGCAAAAAACTTCTCATCAATTGAATATCCACAACTCACCCAATGAACGCGATCACGTCGACTTTAAAACCGCTCAATCCGAATCCCTTTTGGGATTTCTCATTGCTCAACTATTGGATCAAGTAGATTTTGTGTCCAAATATTGGCAATTCAAAATTTACGAAGACGCAAAGTACAAGGCGGACGCTGTCTCGGAGACTCTTAGCGTAAATCACGAAAATTCGGTTTTTTTACATTCGATGCCCGAATTCATTTCACGTCCGGAAAACACATTGCAATGGTTGAAAAGATTTAATAGGAAATCAATATTTAGATCGATTGTTGAAGAGGAAATTGCCATAATTTACAATTTGGGCGATAGATTTGAACATATAGTCACACTACAATCCTATTTAAGGAGTGAGATCAATCCTTTCAAACAATTCACGAACGGCAAAAGAAAACAATTGACTCCCGAAGATGCCAACATATGGATCATCATGACATATATGACAATGAAACTTTTAGAGAAGATTGTATACCCCAAAAATGATCACATCTTTAAAAGACAGAAATCTACAGATTCATTCATCCGAGAACACTTTGTTCGGGACCTAGAAGAACTTTTGGCAACGTGCAAAGAATTCACCTTAGATGAACGGTGGATAAAATCAGAAGATTCTGAAGTCGAGAGTGAAGAACAAGAAACTACCGATTCGAAAGACGACAGTGAATCAGAGCAAAATCAAAATCTGACATCATTTTTCCTGTACTGCATCATTATAATATTTTTCTATTGTTTCCCAGTATCGGTGAATTTCTCCAACAACTTAACCACTGGTATCGAATTGGCAAAGATCTTTATGCTTGGAATTCACACATTTCGGATGAGTTACGCATTCAAACTTAGCAATACCCTAACAAAGTGTTTAGTTATCAACGTCGACTCAGGGTTCCTGAGATATAATAATCACCTTAGAATATTCTCGAAATTTGTAGTATCAATATTAGGAATCGGTTTCGCATTTGTTGTAGTGATATTAGGGATTGGTGCCGCATTTCATTATTTCCACGACGACCCTGAACCGCTATCTTTAATTTAGTTTTTTAAACACTTTTTTTTACAAGCCGATTGTGAGTTCTTGTAAATAGTATTTACTTCAATTCAAAATCGCAAATTCCATCACGCCGGCATGAGGAGCATTTCCGGAGTCGGAAGTTGGCACCTCATCGCAAAACCCATGTCGATCGAGAGACCGTGCCACCAAATAATCCAGCTGGGACATCCGCGAAAAGTGCAGAATAACAATGCCGAATCTACATTCCGTGCTCTGGATTACATAATATTATTTAGATGTTGCATGAACTTTTATATTTCCTGCAAAAGTGGATAAACAAAGAATCGCGCGGACTATTTATTGTGGGACAGGTGTGAAAAAAAATTAACAAACCGGAAATCGCCTAAAGATTATTTATAAGCATTGTTCTTTAAATTTGTCAACATTTATTTCATGTGTATTATACATTAAACATATAATAATTATTTTTGCTGAACATAATTTAAAATCTTGCGTATTATTAAAGTTGAATTCTTTACACACTAGGGGTTTTTTAGCCGTTTTTAGTCACATCAAATTGTAACAGCTCGACTAACTAATCAGATTTTGTAATATCAACAATACTGTTATTACATGATAATTTTTTGATATCATGTACATTATTTGTAATGTATATAAGTTCGACAATCCGAGATAGAAAAATCGGTGAAGATGCAGAAATAAAATGTCAATTACTAAGGTGCACAATACTTGGTGTGCCGAGAAAGTTTTCTTTTTTCGACAAGGTAAAAATAGAAACAAAAAAAAAAGCAAGGAACACTTGGGCAAATCAATATCGTATATTGCGACACATTAAGTCGATGAAAAGAATCATAAAATAAAATTTAATCTAGTCTTACAGTAAGTTTTTTATAAATTAGGCAATTTGAATTACGAAGAATAATTATAATTCATTTAAATAGTTATTATATATTGGATTTTTTTTTGAAATAAATCAATTTATTGTATATTAAATAAACTTGCTTCGCATAACAAATTTTAGTCTTGAGGTTTTTATTAAATTTGGATAAATTGGGTTCATCGATTTTTTTCTAATAAAAAAAAACCATTGTTTTAATAAGTCATTAAAATTTATTCAATAGACCGTATATTAAAATATTAAAATTTTAAATTACACGAATTTTTATCAAAAATTATCTTGGATACTTAAATTTAATAAAAAATTTTTAAATGTTTGTTCTTATTCGATAAAATATTTTACTTGGTTTACAAAAATAATTTTTTTAAAAGGTTTTTGTAAAATATATAACCGTAATCATAATTAATAATTTGAAAAATGAAATAAAAATAAAATTTAAATCATGCTTTTAAATATGTTTAAATATATATAAGTTAAACAAATATTAACATTTCATTATATATCAGTTAAACTTTAAAAATATCAACATAAATAAAAAATCAATAGTAACTTTATTTAAAATATAGACTTTAAGATATTAAATAAACAATTATTTCATATCTCAAATTTTTTTAAATCACTTTCAGAAAACTCCTTATATTTATTAATTATATATTTTTTATTCCATTCTTGATAAATTATTGGCAATTCTTTAATATCTGTATTCTATATACTTTTGTCACATATATTATCCATTACAAAAATCATAACTTTTATTAGATTTTTATATTTATCTGCAGTTAGTCTTGTAATAGATTAAATACTATGTAAAAAAATTTTTAATCCTGGAAATCTTGGAATTTATCAAGTCTTTGATTTATTTCATTACAAAGTGAAAGATCACAAAGGTCCTTTAGTAATTTTCATGTATATTTAATTTGATATTAAAAAAGATCCAAATCAAAATAATGCATTCTATCAGATACAGTTGCTTTATATATATTCATTTTGTTATAAATTAATAAAATTTAATTTAATTTTATAATATATAAATTAATTATAAAAATTATAAAAACTTACAGAATACTCCAAAAAAATTATAGATATTTTCTATTGAGACTGATTTTGTTAAATTTGATTGAAATATTTCTTTCATTTTTTTATGATTTTGAGATATTATATTTTTTTTTTGATAAATTTATTTTCACAAGATTTTCTCTCATAACTAAGCAAAAATGACAGTGATTATTTGAATTGCTTGATTTATAAGTTAAACAGAAGATTGCAACTTCAAACCAATCAGATATAATTATTAATATTTTTGGAATAAATTAAAAGTTTTTGCCTTCAATTGAATAATTGATTCTGTTTTTTGTTGAAATTAATGGCTTAAGTAATATTTTCAGATATTTGTAAAAGATTTTGCATACAATTTTATTTAAAATTTTGTAATTCTTTTTCCATTATATTTTCTGATTTAATTATTGGCAAATATTCTAATAATTGTTTTGCACCTGGTTTATTGCACCTTCATGTTGGTATATTTTCTAATAAAACATATATTGGATGTAATGAACTCTTTTCCAAAGTATTACAATTTGTTGCATTAGAATATAATATTATGGTAAATAATTTAGAACCTGATAGAATAGAATTTTTTGTATTCTTTTACCAGTCACAATTATTTTGTTCTTTATTTTTTTTATTTTTTTTTTTTTAGTGGAACGTGCGCACGGTGTGTAATCTTTATTGATACGTTTATATATCCAGACAGACACCAAGTGTCTCTACAAATTAACCGGAAATCGGTTGGTACAGG
>CAJVPV010004329.1:0-10105 GCA_910591835.1 Acaulospora morrowiae | reverse complement strand
GCGTTGTCCAAAGTTAAAAAGGCTGGAGTTGTATACATATCATCAAGAATCAAATGCAAATGTAGGTCTTTTTCTTTGCGCTTTTATGTTAAGAATATATTAGATTATGCATCTAACATTTTGATTTCTAATATTTGTGCAGTCGCTCTTCAGGTCATTATTGAAATTCCGCAATCTCGAGTATCTTGCTATTTATCCCGGGGAGAATGCGAGGAGACAACATTTCGAAAAATTACTAACTCATCGTCGACTCAAAGATGTCAAATTCTCTTTTGGCAATATTGATGATATGCAATTATACTATAATGATCTTCAACGGAGAAATCGGGGTTGCTTACATGCAGAATTTTCTTCTGGAAATTTTATCACAATAAATTCCGAATAGGATTAATCAATCCTCTTCATTCCCTTTCGCAAAAAAAAATTTTTTTCCTTAATAAGGAAAAATCGAGAAAATAATAATATATATTCATATTTATTTATTTATGTATATTAAATTTTCTCCTGGAGGACGCTTCTAGACATTTTATTTTAATTTACTTTGGCAGGCACATAATTTTACTTCGTGCGGAAAAAAAAAAACTCTTTATTTATACAACTGCAAAAATGTTAGAAATCTGACTTATTTTATACATCTCATATTAGCAGAGATTTTAAGATAGTGTAGTTTCTTTGGATTATATTTATATCAAAGGCAAATAACTAGAATGGCTTTCTTTGCATATAATTGATTCAAATCTATTATACGTACTGTATATTGTACAAAAAAAAAAAGGAATCTTTTCATCAAAATACTTTTCATTGGAACATGTCATTTTTTCTTCTGATCGAATTTATAAAAGATCCATTTGAGATTAAGTAGAGGTGATGTTCAAAGGAATGTCCAATTTTCACGATAATTAGAATTACGCGTGCAAGCTACGAATCATGTGACATTTTTTTGATGAAGTAAATAAAAATAAATAATATACTCTATATACAGTATAGTAAATATAAATTAGATTTAATATCTTGTATATAAAATATATTTGCTTGATAAAATTAAATAGCTTGTTTTGTTTACAACGAAATCTTAAATATGATAAATTAGATATTTTTTTTTATAATCAACAAGTATTTATTGTATAATCTTTATTATAACAGTTATAAGTATTTGTACTTTTTTTTAACTTTTATAAAATAAAAACAAAATTATTATTATTATTATTATTTAAATTACAATACTAATTTTAAATTTTAGTAAATTGTATAATTCCTATTAGATTACATTGGTGCATTATATATAGATAATTATTTTTGAAAATAAATTTAATATAATCTTAAATTTTAAATATATAATTATATGATATTGATTAATTATTTGATTTTTTCATTGATTTGAATTTCTGAATTTATTTTATTTTATTTTATTTTTTTTTAATCAAAACTACTAGTAGTGCATTATTAATTCATTTATAAAAAACAATAATACAATATACAATATAATACTATATTAAAGATAAACAATTTTTTATAATAAAATACTTGTCAATAAGTTGTTTATAGATTTGTATATGATTCTTAAAAATTATTATATTGTTCATATAATCTAACTATTTATTAACTATTTTATTACAAGAAGATAGATTTATTAAACTATTATTATGTAATATTAACTATTTTAGACTTTTCAAATTTTAATTAATTCTTTAAATATGATTATAAAAAATAATAATATTGTTTCTTTTCAAAATTAAGTATCAAAATCTTAGATTTGAGAGATCAAAATCAGTTTATATTTAAACTGTTATCCCAATATAATCTTGTGATTTTAAAAGATAAAAATTTTTTATTTTTTTATAAAGTAAAAAAGAAAAAAAAAAAAAGAAAAAAAAGTTTATATTATTAAATAAAAACTTTTTTAAATCAATTATTAATCCATAAAAAATTTTTTTAATTTTGAAAAAAAAATTCCCATTATAAGAAAAAAGATTTAAACCATTTTTAATAAAAGAATCATTAATATTTTACTCTTTTATTATATTTATTTTTTTTATTTTTTTTATATAGATGAATATGCAATAATGCAAATCTTTATTGATATATGAGTAATCTCAAACTACATTAAGTATCCTTTTACAATTGGAAATTATACTATTTGTACTGATTATATAGTTTACAATTATAAACCAACACTGCCTAATACTATAACATATTAGCTTACCATCCATCTTTTTGGACTTAACATGTGAATTGTATATCAAAGGTGCGATATTTTATATATTAGATGGGGTTTCTATAGGGAGGGAATGCCTACCACTAGTTTAAATCACCTAACCTATAACCCAGTTTCTAAGAGCTATGTCTATCCCGCAAAAATTTGATTATCAGATTTCCAGACACTCCAATACTTTTCATTTGAACTCTTGGAGAAAATACTTGCTTCTTGTCATTACCTGCAGCTTCAATAGATCCTTTTCAAGGGATTGACATCTTTTAAGCAAGTGCCAGATTGGGATAGCTCCAAATTAAGAAATCTTGGAATGGTTGAATTCAACTTATTGGGTATGACATATGTAGAGGAACCTATGTAACCTACATATGAAGTGACTTCATGATAATCATTATACACCAACTGAATAATCATTACACCACAATGCCTTAACTGGAAATTACAATCTTAATATCTTACTGGATCGGCATATAAATAACTTCTTATAAAAAATAGCACATAATTGATTATGGTACCAGATATTATATTAATTCTATTCAATCACCTTCACCTGGGGTTGAACTGGTATCTTGTGATCTGATTTGTGAAGCACTAACTACTGTGCTATGGACCTACAGGTCTTTTTTACTATATTTAATTATATTATTAATTTTAATATAGTATAATATAAAATATATAAGAAGTATATATCTTGTTTATATTTCTTTTATATATAAATTAATTAGTTTAAAATTTTAGTCAATTACTAATCAGAATTTTTAATATAACAAAAAATTCAAGATCAAATCAAAATAAGCAAAATTTCTTCAAAAATAGATGAATTATAATCCATTTATATTTTTTATATATATGCAAGTCCATACAAGTCTATATAATTCCAATTTTGAAACTATAGATTTAACTTTGATAAAAGTCTATAATTTTTTTGACACAGTAAACTCTATATTATAAAAAATACTCTAGCCTAAGGCTATTCTAATTTGATATTTGTTTAAAAGAAAAAGATTTAATAAAAAAGAAAATCTAAAATCACAAGTGATGATAAAAAGTATAGAATTTTTTTTAAAATTTTAGATAAAAAGTATTGAACAAGTTATTTAAATGTTCTAATTAATTCTAAATATAATATATATACTTCAAATAACAATTGTTAAAATTAGGGCTCCAAAAAGTATCAAACTGATATCAAAATGGTATTGAAATGATACCGATCTATAGTAAATTTAATATATGGATTGTGACCTACTTATATGAATTTATAGTAAATTTAAGTATCGAACTAATATCAAACAGATATCAAAGTAATATCATTAGGAGTCCTACTACCTATAAAAGTTCTTTATAGTTTTAAGCATCTATACAAATCTTTTCTGGAATTATGTCCCTATTGAAATAAAGAGCTAAGAATTATGTCTTCTAGAGGATGTGGACATAAAAGAATATAAATTTTATATATTAAATACTTTAGGAACTTATCTTTATCTATAAGTGTCAAATTTATATCATCACTAAATAGTTTATTAATTCTTTCTGTTCTTAGTTTACAGTTAGTTTTGTATTCTCATATAGTTAAATTATAAAGACTATCTTTAGATAAATAATCATTAATTTCTATTGATATTCTCTCATAAGAAAAGATTTGATAGTTTTCTGATTTGTTTTCTACAGATTTAATTAGATTTTTTAACATATTACTTATTGAGATCATCACTTTTCACATGAAACATATGATTGAATTCCTTGTTATTGTTGTTATTGTTATTATTTCTTTTCACATGTAATATATATTTAAGCCTCTTATTGCTATTGTTGTTGTTATTGCTACTAACAATAGTTGTAGTCCCTTCGCCACTGGTAATGGCTTCTTGTGTTGGTTTTTCTAAAGTTTTTATCCTATTAATCTTCATACTTTTTGTTTTATAAACAGTATTGTAATATATTATTCTTGTGATATGATTAGTAAAGTTTTCTTCACATTCCATACACTGACATGTTTTAGAAGGTATAGGTTGTTTAGATAAAGGTTGTTTATCTACTTCTGTTTCCAGTTTCTTTTCTTCCTAAGGCTTTTCTTTTGAGGTTGTCTTTTCCTTTTCTTTTTTAAAAAGCTTGGATTTGGTTGGAAGATAAGAACTTGTCGTTTAGAGATACTAAAATCAACCGAAGAAGTCTTTTCTATCCATTTGAAGAAGAGTTTTTTTATTTGGTTCAACTGTTCAGTTGGATCAGAGTATTTGAATTTGGTACTATAGAAAAAACTTATTTCTACAATAATATTCATTATATTTAAGTCTTTGGAAATAAAAACTTTGCTTCTCATTATTTTTGAAAAAACTTCCCTTTAAGGAAATTTTTCAACAAAATGTGATTAACAAAAAAGAGTTTTTTTTATAACTATCAATATTACTTTTTTAATCTCTTTATTTTATATATTATAATTGATTTCTTTTATATTTATCTATTTGCTATAATTTTGAATAGACCAGATTATAGAATATAACTTGTTAAATTTATATATAAAATTTAAGAGATTTTATAAGTTTTCAGTCTTTTTAAAAGTTTTAGTAATATTAAAGATTTGAAAATAATATATAGGACCTTATGATATTCAAAAATTTTGAAGTGTATATTTTTTTTCTTTTGTAACTATATTTTGGTTTTGATTTTTTTAATTGTTAAGATTAAATATATTGAATTATATTTAAAATTTTTTAGATTTTTTTAGTTGGTCTATTGTTATTGTATTTTTTATATTATTATCTTATATAGGATTTTGATTTGTTAAATATTTTTGTATATGTTTTAAAAAATAGTATTAAAGTTATTAGCTTGTATTTTCTTTTTTACTTTTTCAACAAACTTGTTTTACTGTTTAGTTATTAAGTTTTAATAGAATATTGTTATTGACTTTTCTTTTCTTCTTTATAAAATATATCTTTTATATATTGTAAGATTTTTTATAAAGAACTTAAAACAAAGTAAGATATAGTTACTATAGATTATTATTATTATTTTTTTTTTTATCTGTAGTCAATTTAGGATTTCTCATCATCTTCTTAATCTTCTAATATTTCTTTAAGATATATAAATGATTTTTGTAAATTCTTAATACTTGTCTTAAGCCTAAGTCTTTAAGTATAGATCTTGAAGAGTATAAGTTACTATATTAAAACAAACAGATCATGCTATCTACCTTGATAATCATTGTCTATAGTCACCACTACAGTTTTTTAACTATTTAGTTTAATCAAGACTTACTAGGATTTAGTCAATAAAATATTATTGGAGGATGAAGGTATACCAGTATATCAAATTTGTCTGGGAATCAGACCTAGTCTCATCTGCCTAATCTGACCTAGTAACACATATGAAGAATTATGTTTTATAGGGTTATACAGTCAACCATCACAAGTATATCCCTTAGGATAGAATATCCTGTAATACAAGCAATCTCCTATATCCTTAACCAGATCTTCATTACTATTGAACATATAAAACTCTTATTAATAGTTGTGTAACTAATGTTTTAGCCATCTGTATCTTTCTTTCTGTTATCGAAAAGATCCTATAAAACTTCTTCTTCCTTTTGATAATATTTTCTGAACAATACTTGATAAAAAAGTTTATTAATCAAATTATCTATCTTTTTGGTCTATAGGATATAGTCTATTCATAAGACTTTTTGATCATTAAAACAACTCAAATAGCTCTCTATCATAAGTTATAAGAGTAGTAACACAAAATTCCAATTTGAAATATATGAATTGTCCCTAGCTAGGATTGAATTATGGTTTATAAATTAGCCCTACCTTGCCTTAATCCACTGAACTATAATTGGATTGATCAATAGTTACTATAGATTATGTTTATTGCTTTTTTATTGAAAAATAAGTAAATATTATTTAAAGTAATATCTGATAAGATTTATATGTAATTTATTTTACTATAAAAGATTTTTTTAATTCAAGTTAGTGATAAAAGTTTTATTTTTCAGATTTTATAAATATTTATAAATATCCAATCATTAAGAAAATTAAATATTTTTATTTTTGATCTTCAATTATTTGAGAGTTTGCTATTATATGATTTATTAATAATTATAGTTTGTATTTTTTAAAAATATATACTGCTATAATAAGATTATTTATTTTGTCTATTTTTTTTATATGTTTAAAAAGACTTTTTTTAATTAAATGATTTGTAAAAGTAAAATATACATTGTTTATTAACAATTTAATTTTGTCAATATCTAGAATATCAAATTTTTTTTCTTATATTTTAGTTATTTTTTTATTTTATTTTTTTTAAGAAACAAAAACAACCATTAGTCTTTCGTTTTTTATTATAAGTGACTTGCCATTACAACAGTATTATAAATTGCTAGACTAAACTATATCTCTCTTTCATAAGAAGAGCTTAATACAAGGCTCAAAAATTGATCCTTTGTCTAAGTACCTATTTAACTTCTCAAGTTTTATAGCAAATATTATATAACATCTACAAACTCTTAAGTGGTGCCTAGCAGGGAGCTAGGAAATTAGAAAGTATCCAAACACATGAAGGTACTATAGCCAAGTATACAGGTTTGCCTCCAAGTTATGGTTGAGGTTTGACATACTTGCTTTTCAAAGTTGGCTTGATATATAGCAGGCAGAATTAATGGAGAGAGAAATATGGATGGTGTTACCTTAATACATGAAGGTATTGCAGCCACTTTATACAGGTTGGCCTCCAAGTCACAAAAAGGATTTGACATATCCATTGTCCAAGTATGGCGGAAGTGTTCAATGGATAGAGTTGGATTGGGTTTTCATATAGGCATTGGTACCTAACCTTGCACATAAGATCTACATTGTTGAGAAATAAGTGAATATCGTCACCAGCTTGTTTTCGGGGATAACTAGAATCCTTGATCTTCACGTATTGTCCTAATAGATTCTCATAAGGTGCAGCATCTAGAGATTCGGCCAATAATAGTGTGTACCAGTTTCTTAGACATATCTAGTCTAGCCATCAACAAGTAAACAACATCGGATTTGATAATGATGGTTATACTGATCTTTTGAAAAGGATAAACCGTCTGTTCTTTTTCTAAAAAATCATAGAAGAGAAAAATCCATCGAAGCCTATTTCTTGGAAAAGATTTGCTACTTCTTATATGATTTCTGAGAAAATAGAGTCAGCTGGCCAGAGAAGTGATGAGATGAACTTCAGTATTTTCTAAAGAAGGAGAGACCTGAAAAGGAAAAACTTCAGGGAGAAGAAAAAACCTAACTTCAGCAGGAAAAGGGAAAAAGAGGAAGGGGAAGGGGAAATAGTTAAAGAGGTATATATAGAAGAGTAGGGAAAAAGAAGGGAAGAGGGAGATGAAAGGCTTGTGATCAAGGAAAGGAAAAGAAAAGGGAAAAACGAAGAAAAAGTAAACAACTCAAAAAGTTTCCTAAAAAGAAAATATTTAAGTACAAGAAAGGGGAGTGGAAAAGAATTTTTTTTATTAATTTTTTATATTTATTAATTATTTTACTAATTATATTATATAATTATAATAAATTATATGATGTTATTATCTTTAAACTTAAATTTAAAAATTTTTTGGTTTAATATAAATATTAAAGATCAAATCAATAGATTTGTTTTTAGTGATAAAATTTATAAAATTTATTAATTTTTGATATTTATATTGAAATAAAAACAGTAACATTTTAAAAAATTTAAAAATGTTATATTTAAAGGTAATAACACTATATTAAAAAATTTAAAAAATTATTTATAATATAAAGAACTTTATCAAATAAATAAATTATTTAAAAAACAGTCAAATTAATTCTAACAATAAAAATTCAATTATCAATATTATTGTTAATAATAAAAAATAATTATACATTTATAATTTCTATTAAATATACAATACTTATGAATAAATGATAATGGATGAGTGATATCACCTAATGCATCAATTATATATCAGTATGGTCAAATATTCAATAATCTAAAGGGTTATATATGACTTGATGTTATATTACTAGATACATTGCAGATAATATAAGTAATAGTAGAATTGAATTGTAGAAATGACTATATTTGCACAATAATAATTAGTAAACTTATCTAAATTGGATATTTGTCAATCCAGGAAAATTCAGTAGAACCATATAAGAGATTTGTAATAAAGATGATAAAGATGGGAATCAGACAAATAGAGAAGGAAATTAATAGATTTTCCAAGTCATATATGCCTCATCAAGATCAAACTTACCTTATTGTTACAATAAGTATTGGTTTCAGATTTGTGACGGACTTGCCAATAATGATAATATTTAGTGGTGACTGAGATACTTATAAGAAGTACTCTTTTATCCCATGATAAAGTTTACATATATCAAAAGTAAAAACCCTTAATTAATAACAAACAATTGTAACAGAAAACATATTCACCAAAACAATACATTACTTTTCTCAAAACCCATGATACGTCCATAATTTTCTTGACAATAAAATAGACTTCAGGATAAACAAAATTATGAAAGGTAATCATCTGGTTGATATAGTAACTTCTCTAAACCAGGGGATGAGAGAATAGTACTAAATAATGGATAAAACCATTGTTTAACTAAAACAATAGATCATCTTATAAAAGTTAGTGAATGCTTTTACTAATTTAGATTCGGGACATCAGGAGACAAGGATGGAGACAAAAAAAAGAAAGAAGAAAAAATGTTTGCTGGGTTAGGTCATACAGATTTAAAGAAAAGAACCACACTTCTGGCTGGAGCGCTACGAAAAAGCTGCAAAAACTAACAAATGAATGGACGAGAAAAAACTAATAATGGTAAGTAACTATTTCATAGCTGGATAGTATAAATATCATCAGGTATGTCTCACCTTTCTGTATGCTGAACATGATCACAAAGAAAGCTTCGTACTGGTCTTTCCATATTATTTTGTATTATGTCCTCAAAACAATATCAATGGAAGCAAATTTGTCCAGTCTGAAATAGAAGGATAATGAAAAAGCATTAGTATATGCCTATAAATTCAAGAGGTTTCTGAAAAGGGCTGACCCTAATAGTATTTACTCCAAAAACGTGTGGTAAGAATATTCGCAAGTGAATTAAGAGGAAAAATAGCATCAATACCTACCATTAGGGACACAACTATGTTAGGGATGCTGATAAAAGAAGTAAAAAAAGATGACACCACCCATAGGGTGCCTAGTTGGAAGAGAGGTCCTGCCATGATAAGGAAGCCACTCGCTTATGAAGATGTTGATGACATCCTGCCAAATTGTACAATTGCTGCGATTAAACGGGAGCATTAAAATCAGAAGCGGACACCATCTAAAGAGGAAACAAATTTTCATTAATACCTTTGGAAAGAATTATCACGTGTCCCGGTCTTGAACGATAAGGCTAAGAAGGTACTTGCTAATGAAATCATTAGTCACGGATCTTATGATGTGGATGATGAAAATGTTTCATGCAATAGAGATCTGTTTGAGAAAGGAAAAATGTGTGAAGATGAGAAGGAATGACTTATATCCTTTGAGAAAGATAAAGAGGCAAATGGGGAGACACATAGTACTTTAGTTCTAACTCCAATAATAAACACGATATACCAGGCTCCACCATGTATCCCTCCCAATTAGAAGAAACTTTGATGGTGATTGAGAAATCTAAGAGGATGATGAAGCTGAAAAGAGAACGAATGGAGCTGCCGTCATCAGGAGGAATTGGAAAAAACAGACGGGAAAGAATGCTATCTCACCAAAAAGATACATGATGAACCATTGAATTACACCCCGACTTTTCGGACCTCGTGCCTCCTAAAGAAGACCGGTTGGAAGTTGTAAAAGGAAAGGTTTAGAGACTAGAGCGAACGTAGAGTCAAGAAAGT
>CAJVPV010004328.1:0-10105 GCA_910591835.1 Acaulospora morrowiae | reverse complement strand
CCTCATCTATTTTGGTTGGTGTCGGACAAGTCCAATAAATGCAAGTGTCGTTCATGCGTATGCGATAAAATGAAAGAATCAACGCCAATAACTCCAGCACGAAAGGCATACACTAGTATTACCCGTGGTAATAATGGGGCAAAGCGTAAAAGTAAATTAAGCAAAGTCCAAGGAACTATTGATTTTAGCAAGCTGGAGTTTATCAATTTCGAGAGGAAACAGGGTGTCACAATATATAGATGTGGTGAGGTCGTGTGGGTGGATGTTCTGAAGACGGGAGACAAAACATTAATACGGTTAGCCGAATCAACATCTAAGGAGATCGACATCAGATATTGGCCAGGGATCATATTAAAGCGTACGAGAACGCATCCATCCAATGAGCACGAAGATTCTACACCAAAAACTTCGGAGGATGATTTAAGTCTAATGGAGGTTGACACTCCTAATACAGAATATGGATTCATCGGTGAGGTTGGAGTGCCGGACGAGTCTTTTGTCGGTTCCGCGTCACCAGGCTCGCTCACAAAAATTAAGGAAAAGGACATTCTAACCTCGCAAAACAGCCCAGAGTTCGATAATTGTTATGTTTTAATCCCGACGACAAATTGCTCTCAAAATTCTTATCCTGTCAATGATGCTTCAAGGCTTAGTGAAGATGAATTTTTGGTGTCCGAGACTTTCTCGACGCAGGATACTCCTCTCGCATCGGCCACCAAAAAATTTGATTCACGTTATGAAAATAATAATAGTAATAATAATAGTAATAATAATAAGGTCATCTATCAGGTCGAATTATTTGAACTATCAGAGAAACTGGAACTAGATCGTGAGGCGCTTTCTCCGTGGCTAACTCGTCGACCGAACATTCTAAAGAGTCTTGATTCGGATTGTGATACAGGTAGGGTGTTAAATGAAAAAAAATGAGTGAGTTAAAGGAAAGAAGAAAAGAATTCATTTATTCATGAAATCATGTATAAATACAGATAACGAAAACGACGAATCGCTAGTAAGGAATTATGTTGACGCCGTTCGAAAAGCAACTTTATTATCTCGATCATACACAACCTTGAATGTTTATCAAGAAGACGTGATGGACTACAGTCAAATGATCGATATGCTAAGGCAAAACGAGAGAAGACGAGTGAAAGATAAGGTTATACGTTCCGAAGCCATCCTCTTTGGTAACGAATTGTTCTGCATTGAAGACATAATACGATTGACACCATGCGACATCGAGAATCCAACCTACGAGGATTACCCCGACCCGCAGTATATTTATCTGAAAGATATCTGTGAAACAAACAACGGTATACAACTCATCGGGGACGGATTAATTCGTAGAAGATTAGTCAATGAAAATGATGCACGATTTATTACGGATTACGAGTGGTACAGGATTAATTTCCCGGAAGAGGAGTACACAATAGATTTGGGAGAAGTGGCAGGTAGGTTTTACGTTGATTACCCCGATCTCGAAGAAATCATGGGATGCTCGCGTTCCATGACCCTCAAGGAACTGTGGGGAGGTCAGAGTTTCTATAGGACTATCATGAATACCATGAATGTTTCCCCGATCGTATAAATTAGCGTGTAACGTGACAAACTGTTGTCGATCTTACTAATAATTATATTGTGTCCGATATTAAATAAACGAGCATAATATAATTCTTGTGTTGAGAACGACATAATAATGTTATCTATAAAAAATTGGTATACTTATTAGAATTAGAGTGAAAACGACCTGTAAAATCAAAAAATTTTTAAGTAGCGTAAATCTAATAAAGTAACGGTATGTTCTATATGCCTTAACATTTCCTAATAATAATAAATATTTATCTGAATTCTGTAAAAGTTATAAATTGTCTCTATTAAATTTGACTTTAAATTTAACTATTCATTCAAGACTCAATTCAACAGATTGTATTGACTTATAAATTCGAATTAGATTATTAAAACTCAAATTTGAATCAAATTAATTACTCGAAATATTATGTGACAAGCCCAAAGGGAAGATTCCTATAGAAAGATTAAAATATTAATATTAGTACTGATAATCAAATATATTAACTCTCACCCCTTGATATCAATAAATAGATATATTATGATTTCCCACGTTATAAAGATTATTATATCCTCTCTTATCTGTAAACTATTGGGGCCAAATTGGTCTTAAATTGTGCATTTTCTTTTTATACATGTGTTCACTCCCCCAAATACAATAGTTACATTGCTTCATTTTACAAACTATCACTTTTAAACATTTTTAATAATACATTATCTCTTAATTCAGAGGGTAAATTAGATGAATACCTTGCAGCTTCACAAATACTATTTGAATCAGATCCTTTTGCATAGTTAAATATGAATAAGAAATGGTTTCCTGTTATAAGCAAGTTAGCACATATTTATCTTTCAGTTTCAGCTATATCTACACCATCTGAATGATTATTTTCAGATTGTGATAATTTGCTAAGTTCTAAGAGAACACACATGAGTTCTGAATTTTTTCAAATTCCTGATATTCCCAAAATAAAATCATAATATTTTAGATAGTATTTATCCTTCATAAACTACAAACTATAGTTGAAATAAATGTTAGAATTATGTTACATGTAAATATAAAATATTTTTATTTGGCCCAATTTAGGAGTTTTACAAGAGATTGGAATTTATAATGCAATTTAGCACAACTATATAATATATTCATTTATATTAAATCACGTTAACTTTTTAATAAATTAAAGAGGTGATCTGCAATAAACAATTCGGATAACTAGTAACAGTGTTGTATGCAAATGTTGTCCCGTCAATATTGTGCGAACACAGACAGTCCATGTATCGGACAATGTTCCATGCCCATAATAGTTTCACATGTCATATGGTTTATCGAACAACCTGATTTGCTAACACGGCTGTTCTTACAATAATTTTAATTATCCGGGATGTCCCGTCTCGAACTGTGTCTGTGTCCCATGACAACACTGACTAGTAATATAGGCAGTATGCGCAATGTACATTTGTTTTTTTATGAATTTTATTGAAATAAGTTAGCCGATACTTTTCTTAATAGTGCCTATTATTTTAGTTTCAGCATATAGAGCACATATGAAATTAATAGGTTGTGCTTATAATTTTTATAGATAATACTGTATATGCTTTATGTATATTAAAAGATTTGAATTTATAACCTGCGAAAACTGTTCAAGATTCATATTTTTGTATAATCCCTATAATTTTGTGTAAACTATACATATTGCAAACTATAGTTAATTACTGTAAACTATGCAAACTTTGCGAATCGAATCAATTCGTACAGACGCAAAATGCGATCTATATTATACAAATTTGAATAGTTCAGATCACTACTGTAGTATGATATAGTTAATACGGCCACTATTCGGATTGCAGATCAATCCATATACTGTAGATACCGATTTGATCTTATGTAGATTCGTATTATCCGAATTTGATTTTGTGTAATCTATATTATCCGGATCTAAATAATTCATTTCACTAGATTTAGGAGTTTCCATATCTGCTAATGAAGTCTGAGTCCGAAAATGATGGAATTTATAGGGTTTACTACCTGAAATTTTAAATTTAATTATACTTAATGAGTAAACATCAGACGCTTTTGTATATGAATTTCTATAGAAAATTATACATGGTAAACCTGTTTTTATGCAAGAATCTAAATTATAGTCCAATTTACAATTTCAATATTTCAATTACAAATATTTAATGGTTTGCGTTCACATATCTTTAAAAGCACAGATTTACGCTATGTAGATCTTATAAAAAGGGATACGCCTTATTTCACCGACACTCATTCAGTTGACACAGCATTTCACTAACAATCAATTCACCCGACATGTTATTTCATATACAGCTCATCTCACCGACAAGTTAATTCTCAAATTCCCCTAATCCTAATTCTAATGATAATAATATCGATAAAATGAGCTGTTGGCGAAATAAGTTGTCTACGAAATGAGCTTTTCTAGGAATTGGTTGTCTGTAAACAAACATGTCGGTGAATTGATCGTCAGTGAACTGTTGTGTCTACAAAACGAGTGTCGGTAAAATTAGCTGAACCGTATGAAAAGATGGAAAAAGAGCCAGAAAGGCAACCATCAATTACTGAAATTTATGAAATTTTTTATTAATGGCAAAGCAATGCAGATATTTTATTTGAATTATTCAAGTATGATAAGAAAATATAAAATATTATAGATGAACATATGACATATATCAAAACAAGTTATAAAAGCAAACATAATTTATATAATGGTAAATTTAAAATTATTAATAAAATTATAATTAATATTCAAATTTATATAACATTGGTTTATCTTTTTTATACAGTAGATAGTAAGCTGGATCCAGAGTACAGCCAACAAAATTTTGTGAACACGTGTACAGGATACATTTAAATCACAAGAGATGTTAAGTTATTATTAATAAAAATTTTTTGCAGTGAAAAATATTTGCGGCTATTATATTTATTTTTATTGGGATTTCAAAATTAATATCGAACATCTAATTTCGGTTGAAATAAGTAACTTTTTTTTAAGTTAAAAGTCTAATTTCAGCCTTAGTCAACTTTTATTTATCTAATCATTTTTACTAGCACATGTGGCTTTACTGCCATTAGTTAATGTGTTAAAAAAAAAGTATAATGTATCACATTAGATATAGTCAAAACATACAGTATATAACTAACCATGTGAAATTAAAAACCATCGAACCGAATATTTATTTATACCGCTAATTATAATTGGGTGTCACAATAATAAAAAATAAATTTTGCATTTATCTTTTAACCCCACATTACGTACGTTATTTATTAGAAATATCAAGCGTATCGCGCAATATTTACTCATGTGACTTACGTTTTGCGGCTATGATATCCCGGCAACTAAATCCTCTAATTCAATCAAATCGATTTATTAAACATATCCGAAAATGAGGATTTAATAATAAGAAAAGATTTGATAGTTTTAATAGCTTAAATAAATGAATTAGAGAAGTGGGATTAAGTCAAGAAAATGTAAAAGAAAATTTTGTTTATTAAAACAATTTATAATTGAAATTTAATATAAATAAAAGGGCCTAATTGCCCCGAGAAAACCAAGTCTCATTTACTTCATTGATTAATGAAAGTCCCAATTTTATTAAATAATTGCCTCTCATAATATTGCATTGATACTGACTTGCTAATACTCCATAAATCCTAAAGTTATAAATCGTTGTTCGTTTAACCTCTTGTTCACGTGACACCAACTTTCCAGACACTTGTGATCAAAGTAACCTGAGCCTTATCAAGCCCTCAGCCTAATCTAACACACCTCTTTCGAAAGGTTACTTACCCGTGGTTACGTGAGTTTTTGAATTGTTGAGCGACCGAGTCGCGGTCTTTTCTTTATCCACATTATGTCATAAATAATTGTTCATCTTTAAATTTCATATTTTATTATGAAAACCAGAAGGCATTACTTTCTTACAAAGTAAATTTTACATCTTTTTATAACAAATTTAATGTACCAAAGTAACATAAATAAGATGACAAAAATTAAGATAAAAAAATGTAACAATGATGATAAACAATAATGATAAAAACTAATGATAATTATAAAGATAATTATAAAGATAATAATCGAACCAAGAAGCATAACTGTTTTATTTGTATAAATCATCTAAAACATTATGATTATTCAATTGCTTTTTGCAGAATCGCTAGTTTATTATTCACATTACTTGAGCGGAATGATTTATTATCTGTTTCCAACAATTCCAAAAACTCAATACAATTCAAAACTTCATATTTTCCATAATGTGAGTTTGTTGTGAAAATATATATGTTTTCATACAATTTCACTTCTGGATAAATTTCTTTTTCTAGCTTTTCCCTATTCATATCAATAACCAGTAAAAGCAGAAAAAGTTTCCTAAAAATATTTCTTCTACAGCTTTAATTGTCTTAGATATATCACAAGCCATTGCGGTATAATTATTAATTACTGTATTCGAACTTTGCCTTTTTTAATATCTAGTTTTTCAATACTGTTACTATTGCTAGCAGAGCCAAAACAATGATCAGTCCAATTTAACTTCAATAGTAAACGTGATATGGTATCTAAGATCTATATCGGAGAATAATAAACAAAAGGAGAACCAAGCACGATGGCTTATATTATGAGTATATGCACGAGAGATCAGGTAATTTATCAATTTAAAGAATCCAACCACTATTAATTAATAACGATGGGTTTAATTTATTATTATAGGGTAGTGTTACGACTAATTGGGAAAACAATGCAAGCAGTTTAGCTCCAACTGTTAACTTTGTTAAGTAGAGGAAATTAATTAAAACATCAATGATATTTAGGTTTTAATGAAAGTAAGATCATCGTTAAACTTTATCATGCGAGTTTATTTATTAGGTCTTAATTCTGTCTCTCGTTTATTAAAAGTTCTACCCACGCTTTTATACATTTCAGTCAATGGGAAAGTATCAGAGAAGTTACGATTTTCAAATCCCAACAGTAGTTTAAGAAATTAATTTAACAATTAACACAAAGATTATACTAATGAATTTTTACAGGTAACAAAGAAAAAAAAAGAAAAACTAATAATAACCACTTGAGAATTCGATTCTTTTATCACTTTTTAAAGACACCGAAGTCTGACTTTATTCAAGTGAGAAAAGGCATTCCTTTCATATCTTAATTACAAAATGAAAAATACAACGAGTTTTCTTACAAAAAAAAAAAAAGACTAAGCAAACAAAATACGATTTTGTACACTACACAATAATAATAACAATACAAAAGGAAAACTTAGTGACTAAAAAAACTATAAAAAAAATAAGAAAAAATAAAATAAAATAAAATAAACATCAAGCAGTTCTGTCCTAACGCCACCCGCCCAGCTCATATAAACTTAAAACAGCACTACTTCTTCATTCCGCACTATATTTGACTTAACTTATCAACAGTAATCTCTTAATGCCCAATTTTCCAAAGATTTCCGCTACTATAAACTATATACAGTACATTGCACTAGCAGTATTACAACCAGCTAATACTTCATTCCAATTATCAGTAAATAAAACAGTTTGTTCACCGGTATCAGTATCAACTATTCTAAGATATACATCATAAGCAAATAACTTATTATCAAATGTAAGTAATTGGCGTGTTTTTTCCAAGCCATTGCAAAGAACTCTGTAGGTCCAATATTTTAAATTAAGTTTCCAAATTCTACCATAATCAGCCATTAAATAAGCATAATCACCAATTACAACTATAGATTGCGTAGTTTTCCAGGATTCATTTTGTACCTTTTTATAAGTGCCGTCAAGACGAATTTCCCAGATAGAATCTGGTAGTATAACATAAATACGATCATTGTAAGCAAAAATTCCTTTTGCCTTATCCCACCCACCGCCGGCTTCAGCCCATTTGAAAGTGGAATACGATGAGGTGTTAATCTTGTGAATGAATCCGTCAGGACGAATAGCGTAAATAAAGTTTCCATTAGTAGTAGCAGCTACAGTATTTGGCCATTCAGATATTACTTGAGTGTAAATTCCATCCGGATTAACCTCCCACGTGTGATATGCGAAAACTACAATTTTTTCGCCGTTTGGCGCCATAGCAGTTGATTGTCCCCAATCAGAAGAGATATGGCTTTTAGTCCAGCCCATAATTAATTTGAATTAAAGCGAAAGTGTAAATAAAATTATCAAGGATATGACTCGAATTTTCTAAGAGAATTCTTGAAAACATGACTATTTATAGCTCCAATTTTTTTTTTATACCGATACATATAGATTCCCTTTCCTGTTTTTTTCGTATCTAGTTTAATTACAGTACTATGCTCTTTATAAGAAAAAGACTTTATAAAATTGTGATGCATATTGGTGTGATACATATGGGTGTGGTTATATAATAATTTAACCTAATTTAACAATTTCAATAGAATTTCAGTGCAGCAGTGTAGTTTATATACAGTAATAATTTAATCTAATTTAGCATCTTCAATAAAAATTCAGTGTAACCTAATTTAACGTCTCAATAAAAATTTAGTGCAGCTTAAACAGATTTAAAGTATCATCTTCAATAAAAATCTTGAAGTCCTTCAACAAGGATGCTAACATTTCATGAACACGACAATGTAGTTGAAAAGCATTGTGTTGCGTATGCAGCTCTTCATACTATATTGTTCGCATGTTGCTGGCATATGCTGCTGCGTAATTTGCCAGTAGTCGGATTTTTCTAGAGACGGGTATCATGCGCATTTTTGCCCATCAAGAATTTACTGTATGCTTTGGTTAGGCCGCGTAATTTAGGCCAGGAAGCATAATGCCGGGTGGAATTAAGGGATAGGAATTTCAAAAGTTCCGAAAAATTCCGAAAGAAAATGAATGAACCTCAAAGACGATTAAAGTCGCGACCGAAATTCGAGAAACATATCGATATTTTTCGAAATGAAACAGAAAAAAGTGAATTATATCATGCGCATCTTATTATAAAAACATGTTTGTGTTGAGCATAAGTGAACTTCTTGGTCTGCGTTAACTCTCAAATGAGTAAAGTCTCGTTCAGGAACTTAAATATTAACAAAAAAAATGATACAACACAAATCAGTATAGTAATATACTGTATAAAGAGACGCGAGAATTTTGGACTCAATTTAGCCAATTTCGTTTCGCGTAACCGATGTATCACCAAAAGAGAAAGCACATTGTCGATCGTTTAACCAATCCCGATCCAGTACTTAAATGTGAGATGATCTTCATGTATTCTCCTTCATCGGTACGTACGCATATTTTTGGTGATGAGTCATGAATCTAATGAAAATCTCGATTCTACCCTGGAATGGGTGAATTTGATGGATGGTCTCATCATCGAAGACGCCTTTCGAAAAGAAAAAATCATTTTATATTCATACAGCGATTTCAAAGATCTGAAAGTAATCGGAGTCGGTTCTAACGGGAACGTGTGCAAAGCAACCATCCGCAGTTCTCGGAAAAACGTGGTCCTCAAACCCATCTCTTTAACAAAAGATTATTCTCATAAGGATTTGATAAATGAAGTATGATTTCTTATCAACGCGTTTTCAAGTGAGATCGATTCGCGAAGATTCTAAACAAATATTCTTCGGATTTTTACATTCTTCATATAGATAAAACGGTACCGACAGCTGGAACTTCACGGAAACATTTTGAAATTATACGGGATCACAAATCAGGGTAGCTTGACGTTTCAAGGGAATAGAAAAAAGCCTTGAGCTATAACAACTTACCGAAAAATTTTCTAGATCAAAGCTCACACACATATCTGGTCGTTTTTGAATACTCCGATGGCGGTTCTCTTCGTCAATTTTTGAAGGAAAACCATGAAACGATTAGCTGGCACACAAAATTACAACTCTCAAAACAGCTTGTCGGCGCATTAATGTGGCTGCATAGCAACGACATTGTTCACGGACATTTGGTATGTCACTGATTGCGACTTCTGTGAGCATTGACAATTATCCTTCACACTTTCTGACAGCTGACTTCCTTTAGAGTTCATCGAAAGTTCTTGTGTGCAAAGGAAAGATAAAACTAAATCCCTTTGGAATTGTCAGACGTACCAATGAATCAAGAGGGTTGATGGAAAAATTTATGGGCCCCGTCCAATATGCTGATCCTCGTTATCTGGAAATTTTTCAATCTATTGGTTGCAAGAAAAGTGTAGATATATATAGCCTCGGAATTATATTATGGGAAATCTCGAGCGCAAGAGAACCATATGAGTCAGAATCAAAGTCAACTTACAAGCTAATTGATGAAATTTGCAATGGCAAGAGAGAGACGATTCTTGATGAGGTTCCCAGAGAATATTCGAAGATCTTCCAAGGTATTACCACCACGAAATACTGTATATCGTATATATTGATATTGCTTACATAACATTATTTGTTCAATGCAGATTGTTGGCATTCTGATGAAAGACGTCGTCCAAACATTGAACAAATTTTTGAAGCACTTGACAATGTCGACACGAAAAGTAAAAGTAAACTCGGCGAGATCGTTGTTTCACATGATAAATCT
>CAJVPV010004327.1:0-10105 GCA_910591835.1 Acaulospora morrowiae | reverse complement strand
CAAATTGCATGGCCTGTCATGCAACTATCTAAACAGTATATTAGTTTTAAACTTTCTTTTCTAATATAGTTTAGATAAATATCATTGGTAAGCTAGCATTTAACTCATGTATTGTGAGAGATATAGGTTTTTTCTCATTGATATATATTAGTATATACAGAAAATAAAAAACTGATGTTTATCAACATAAAAAAAAAAAAAAAAAAAAAAATTCAAAAATCATATACAAATCTACAAATAACTTGTTAACAAATATTTTACAATACATACAATTTAGTTTTAATATAAAGCCTTAGAGTTCAATATATTATAGTTTTATTTTAATAAATATATTGAATTGCAATTTAATTAAAAACAAAAAATAAATAAATAAATAAATTGGTTTTTAAATTATAAATAAAATTAATATATTTGTTTTTCAATATAATATATATATATATATATATTTTTAAATGCTAAGGTGAGACAACGCTCTAGTTTTATTAATATAGATAGTTTTTGTTATATATGTGCTATGTCTATACTATATTAATCTTATATTAACTAGAACCTACTCACAAGTTTAACCTATCCAGGTATAGTCTGCCACCCTGCTTGCTTACTCAAGCATTATCTATCACATTTCTTTCTTTTCTATCTGATACTAACTTCAATTCTATTTGTAATTATCATCTTCTTTTTAGCTACCCAAGAATGGCCAAGGTCTTTCTGCTTTTGTGGCTGCCTTTCCGGAATAGGTAACTAGCAAGCTGACGTATTACTGGATTGGAAAACCTTTTCATGGAAGAAACGCCTTGATACCCATAGGAAAATGATTACCAATTCTTTTCATTCTTACTGAAACAGGTATCTACGCATTTCTTGCTACTTCTGGCAATCATCATGTCACCAACTGGATGATCGTCACGACACTATGCCTTTTTCTTGATAGTCACAATTTCATTGCTTGCATGATCGCATGTGAAACAGCTTGTATAAGAAATGACACTTTGACAGGTTATGGTGTCGGATACTATATTTTTTTCTTTTATTCACCTGGAGTTGAACCGGTATCTTGTGATCTGACCTGTGGAGCACTAACCACTGTGCTATAGACCTACAGATCTGTTTTTCAATATACAGTAATATGATATATTATAAATAAAATAAATAAATAAAAAATTTTTATTAAATTAAAATTATCTTGTAATATAAAGATATTATAATTACTTTATATAAATTTATTTTAAATTTTAAAAAATTTTAATATATTTATTTTTAAAATATAATAAAAATATTTAATAAATAATTTCATATTAAATTTATATATATATAGTCTTGTATATGAATTTATATTGTTAAAAATAAAATAATAACTTTTATTATTATTATTAATTTTTTTATCTATAAAAGTAATTAAAATTTTTAATTACTGTATATATATTTTTTTTAACATTGATAAATATCAGTTCTTTATTTTGTATATAGAACCTACATCTCTCATTATATATGAGTTAAATGCTAGTTTATCAATGATTTACCTATTTAAACTATATTAGAAAAGAAAGTTTAAAACTAATATACTGTTTAGATAGTTATACAACAGGTTATGTAATTTAAAAGGAAATAGAAAAAAAGATAAAGGAAAAAGAAATTGAATACATGTTAATATTAAGTAAGCAACTTTTCACATCACAACTTTAGTTCACGCAGCTATGAGGATAGAAAGGGAGGGACTAATGTAGATATGTACTTTCTAGTAAATGCTTTGAAATTGTATTAATTACTATATATTATTCTATTATATTTTCTAATTACTAATATAATATACAGTTTGTTTAAAAATTTTTAACAAATTTTTTTTATAAGAAATAATATATATAAAATTTTAAAAATATATTTTCAAAAATATAAAAAATAAAATATTATGTTTTTTTTAAAAACTTTATTAATAAATTTGTTTTTTTATTTTATTTTATTTTTTTTTTTTTAGGGGCCAAGTTGTGATACATGCATGTACTTTATTATGAAATTACTTAAAATTACAATTGTCTTATATGTGAATAGTCTATTAATATATTGCTAATATTAACTCAAGCTACCTACTCTTTTTTTATCAGAATATTAACTTTTTATATCAAGTAGGTGAGTCTATATCCTGATTTATATTATAACTCTCTATTTATAAATATAAGACAAGAAAAATCCTGTTCAACAGTTGAAAAACCTTTCTAGCGATCATCTTTTTGGCTTATAACACCAATTCAGATTGCACTAACATCAAATAGGATAGTGGGGTCCGACCTGCATTATACGAAGTCTGTCATACCAGTTTGGAGAAGTTGACTGATTGGATACAACTTATTCAGGAAATCATTCAACCTGAATAAAAGGTGGTGCTATGAAGTCTGTTATGCCAGTTGGGTTTGTGGGCTTATACTGAAGTTAGACCAGAAGCCTTTCCTTGTGCAACCTTTCTTGCTTCAACCTGTTTTCAGCCCATGATTATCAGAAAGACCAAAGGTTACATCTTCATACAGTCTAACTAAATTTGGAAGTAAATTGTTAACTGATTGGATATGACATGAATTAGAAGCTGGTCAACCAATCATGAAGGTAATAAATTTTTGTAATCAGGTAGAATTGAACCCTAGACCTTCTTCTGGTAACCTATGGAGCACTATCACTATGTTAAACCCATAGGTTATTTTATTAATAAATTTGTTTTAAATTTGATTAATAAAAAAATTATAAGAAAAATATAAAAATAAATTTTAAAAGATTTTAAATTTTGTATTTGTATTAAATTAGAATAAATTTATTTAATTAAAAAATTAATAAAATAACTTGAATTTAATAAAAGTTAATTTTTAATTATTTTTATTTTACAAATTGATGGATTAAAATTATTATAAGTAATTTATTTATTTATTATAATTTAATTAAACTAATACTTTTAAAAAATTTTATTTTCATATAATAATTAATTTTAATAATATATTTATAAAAACCTATTTAATAAATTTTTTTTTTATATTCTTATAAAATATAGTATATGTTTGAATTTTTATTTTGTTTTATAAAAAGAATTATTGTTGTTTTATAATATTTTTTATATAAGATTAAAAAATGGATTTTTGTTTTAATCTATAGTTTTATAAGGTTAAAAAATCGATTTTTTAAAATATACTGTAATTAAAAAATTTGTTAACTATTAAAACCAATTACGTAAATACGTTTTATTATTATTGTTTATTTCAATTATTCTAATTCAAAATATTAGGATAACATTTATTATTAAAAAAATTTTTTTTAAAAAATATTATTTATTGCTAATATGAAAATTTTAAAAAAATATCTTATTTAGCAAAAGAAAATTAATAAAAAGATTTGATTTTAAAACAAATTCAAATTACAAATAAAGACAACTGAATACAAGTTTAACTTTAATAAGAATAAACAACGTACTAATAGCAATGTACATCGTTACAAGTTCATTATAAGTCAATTTTTTAAAGCAAGAATTACAAACGTTTTATTTTTTTATTGGCATTGGTAAATCTAGAATTTGGCAATTAAGAAATCCGAACAGACTGTCAACATTAACGTGAATATTGTCCAAATAATTTTCGAATAAATATGATCGTAATTAATAATCTATAAAATATATTTAATAATTATGATCATTTCAGTATTAATATGCTTAAATGGACTTTTGAAATTTATGTACTGAGGTAACACGGTATTTTCATAGAATAAATGTAAAAGAATGATTAGTTAGTCACGCTAATTTGGTAAATGAAATAAGAATATCGGAAACGATATCTACCAATTGCAAGAAATGTTGATTAAAAATTATTCGTTAGGACCAACCGCAGCACCGTTTGGTCCATATGATTCGTTACGAACTCTCTTTTTTTGCTGGCGAGCACGGAAGAGATCATAGTCCGGGGGTCGATTAATTCCGGGGCCACCTGTACACGCAGATATGAATTTGAAATTATGTAAGGGTACATAAATTATACAAAGATTTTGTTAGAATAATGCCAATAGATTACCTCTGCCCTGAAATTCTTCTGCTTCTCCATCAAAATCTCTTCTTCTACGCTTGGAATTGAACTGCGATCCGCCATCACTTACACCTCGACCACGTTGCGTTGAAATTGAACCCTAGAATGTAGATATAAAGAAGATAAGTATAAATTTTCACAATTCAAAAATCAAAGACCAAGTGAATCTGTGCTTACTCTCATTTGCTTTCCGAGTCGACCAGGACCACCTCGGCCACCCTCTAGATTACGATCATATCCTCTAGAACCTTCATTATATCTGCCATCTCCACCGTAACCTCTACCATCAGCACGAGCAGGACTACCCCCTCGAGATCTATCCCGTGATTGTGAAATAGGTGGTTGAAGTGGATGTGACGGCCCATTTAACAATCCACCACCTGGCACAGAATTGATAATCAAATCAATTAAATCCGTAGGGTTTATTATTTGTCCTATTAAAAAGAGAGACAAAAATATAAGATTATTAATTTAAGTGGATTTCATTACAAATATGAATGTACCTACCATTAAAGCTTGATGCAGAAGGCAACATTGATAAGAATTTTGCAATAACATCAGGTAGCATCATTCCATTCGGGGCATGTGTCCAGTTTAAAGATGCAGGCTGTGTAAGATTCTGTGCAGACGGTGAATTCCCACGCAGAACGGTCATATTTGAATTATTGGAAGAGCCATGTGACTGTGATGAACCTCCCTGTGAGGCTGGAGGTGGAGATGGGCCTACTGACTGTGCTGAACTTGTATTGGAGGATACGGGCGGAGGGAAGAATGGGCGACGCAATTGTTCTGCTGTAGGTTTGTACAAAACCCATTGTCGAAAATCTGGTCGAGGATACTTTTCTGGGTGTACAGAATCTAATAACGCACGTCTAGTGGGTGCAGAATCCTGTTCCTCCTCATTTTGAATTTCGGAAGGTGGACTTTCTATTGTCTCTGGGTCGGCTACAAAAAATGAATCAAAAATTAAGTAATAATATTTAAATGAACTAATAATCTGCACGAATGCTCACGTTTCGGGCCAACTTCTTTCTTTAATATGATGTTTGTATCTAAAAAACTATATCGATCCGCAAACCGAGATAACGAAGACTCTACATATTTTATAAGAATGATAAGTTTGAGCACAAAGGTAACAGACAACAGTCACAAATAGAACAATTAAAATTACCTTCTGGGTATTCTTTTGATCTTCTTTCATCAATTTTTCGAATCGCTGTAAGATCACCATATTTATTCTCATATTCTGAAAACCGTTTCCATAAAATCTTTGCTTTCTCAACTGGCATAGACTTCAGAGTTCGTTCAAAAAGTGCTCTCGCGTCTGCATAAAATAAAATAAAATAAAATTTCTCAAAACATAACACTCAAGGAAAAATATAAGAAAAATAAAGTTGAACTTACTATTATCGTCATTCAATTGAATTAAAAAGTCCAGATATTGAGCCGCGAATTCCGAGTTGTCCGCATAACTCTTTAATCCTAACTCAAAAATTTTACCTGCAACTGCCTGATCTTTACTACAGTGATATTCCATCAATGCTATGTTTATAATTAAGGTTAGTGAAGGTAAAAAAATGGAGATAATAAGATAGGCTGTGATTCTTACCAGAAGCAACAAATACATGATATGTGCAATGGTTCGACTTTCTTGCCCTGCTAAATATAGCTCTAGCGGCTTTGATGCCCTGAAATAAGGATTGATGGGTTAACAAATTGTTATCAGCATTTATAATTTATAAAAACCTTGAAAATAAATACCTCCGTGCGTCTTGTGAATCGCATTAGCATTATCCAAATAAGACCACAAGCTTTTGCCAATTCCTCTATTTCCTGACGCTTGCTTTCCTCGAGTTTATTTCTTTCTTTCTCTCGTTCCTTTTCTTTGATCCTTAGTTGTTCACGTGTTTCACCATCCATCTCCGTATCTCCATCTTCGTTAACACTTTCGACGGATGATTGCATCAATATTCGGATTTCTTCTTCAGTAGATTTTTCGACTTCCTCTATTTGAGATTGATAATGTGAAAGCAATGATTCATAAGCTTGGCGCGCTTCAACATATTGTTTTCGATGTTCTTGCAATTCGGCGTAGGCAAAAAAAATAAGAAAACTAATAATAATAAATGTGTTAATGTCATCAATACGCATCATTTACTGAAAGAAGAAATTAAGAACCATCATAACCTATCGGGCATTATTTCCATCGCCGTTTTCAATAAAGCTACCGTCTCTTCTTCTTTCTTGATTGACGCCCAGTAATTTGCGGCCTCGAACCTATTGGTCATTCATATGGGCAAATGATTAAGTTAAATATTCCCCGATACAAGTTATTTAGAATATATTTCTTACCATATCTCAGGATAAAATCGCAAGTACATCATCGCCTGCTTATAAACATATATTATTCTTTGTGTCAGTGCTTGTTGATCTTCTAATGCCAAAGGGTTTGATTTTTCCCATTCTATCCATTCTTTCCAATATGAGAGCTGTAAAGTCATATACGTCAAATAAGTATGTGTGTGTACGGTTTCTTTGCATAGATAATAGCAAACTACCTGTTCTTTTTCTGTTTTGTTCCATTTCGGCGGTGTTGGGATCAGATTTTTGTTAATTTTGTCTGTAAACCGACGCATCTCCTTCACAGCGGCTCGTGCAGTCATGTACGATGGCGAACGGTCTTGCAAAAATTTTTTTGCCTAACACACAACACGCGAGGTGATTAATGAATATCTCAGCACAAGTACTTTTATCAAATTCATCTGAATCAAAACTCACCGTGACTTTGTTCAGTGCATTTTCGAATTGATCATACTCCTTCCAAATGAGTTCAACATTATTTAGAGGAATGCATATGGCTTTTTGATATGCTTTTCTCATAATGTCCATTTTTTGTTGTTCTTCCCAAGTATTATGAGTTTCGCCAGTTTTCAAGAAAAATAAATAATCACACCAAAGAGTTCCAGCATCCTTATCCAAACCAACGTGATTAAGAACATATTCATAAGTGGCAGAAATAGTTGCCCTTGCATTTGAGCTTGCCGTTGACCCCTTTTCCACTTGATTCATACGACGCACATAATTAAGATAAAATTTCCATAGGTCAACTGACAAGACAGAGCGAAGACAACGAGCAAATATACTTTCCACTCTGTCGTAATATTCATGTTTGAGCTCGTATTCGGCGTATTGTACCCATTGACGTGACTAAATGAATTCGTTGACCAAGCAACAATTTACAAATAAAAAAAAAAAAAGGATTCGTACGTTATATCAGAAAGCCCAATCAATCAATATTATCCTTACATATTTGGGACTAATTAAGATTATAACTTTAAATAAAAACACTTCCAAATTCTTAGATTTCATCCCATGAAAAGGAATGTCATGCATAAATATCCCATTTTTTACCCGCCAACAAAAATTAATAAATCATTTATTATGTCAAAGACTTTTCTCAATACGAATCTAAATAATAAATTGTATTTCTTGAATAATGTACAAAATCTTTGATCACTTACCGATGTTGGGAATTTTTGTAGAAACCGCTCAAATGTATCTCTAACTTTATCTATATCTGCTTTCGCTTGTACTTCCGCAAGCAAACTTAACCAAGCCTCTGTGTCGTGAACATTTTCAGATACACGTGCTTCGTATTTTTCAAACTGTACATTCTTCAAATTTTTCTTTGGTTGTAGGGCACTAGGTGGAATTTGCCAAGATGCGGGTTCCGCTGCTGGTGGAGGTTCTCGTGAGAGGTATTTTTGAGTTGAGGAAAAAGCTGCTTGAGAACCATCAGTATTACTATTTGAACTATCGGAAGGATCAATCACATTTGAAACATTTCCAACAGGAACACCTCTCGGAACATTTGTATTACTATTTTCAAAGTTTTGACTGGAGGGTCTATTTATACTGCCAGTTATTGGAACACTTGGATTGGTATTTATTCCCGTGATCGTTAAGGGAACACTCAGTTCATTCAAAAAACCACTATTACTACTTTGTACAGCTTCCCTTGAAATAAGTGAAGGTACATTTTGTTCAGGAAAACTGGTAAAATGCAGTGGACTTTCAAAAGTCCCTTCTTCCTTTTTAATTGTAATGTCAGAAACATCCATTTGCATGGCAGACATTTAACAGAGAAAACTTGTTTATTACTATTATACAATAATAACAGTCACAATAGTCACAGATGATCTTGAAGAAAACTACGTCTATATTTTTGTTGTCGCGAGATGAAGGTTGAAATACGGTATATTCTTTTTTTTTTCGAGCAGACTTATTCAACAAATGGAAACAATACACTTTATTATGATGTTGTTTGTCACGTGATGTATACTATAGTGTGGCTAAAAATAGTTAACAAGCAAAATAAATTGGTTCCAATTGGTATTTTATTTTTTAAGTGATTTTGATTTGATTAAAATTATTGCCTTATTGTTTTACCATTACGTGTTCATAATATAAAAAAAAAATGCTGTATTTCATTACAAAAAATATATATTAAAAATATAAAATAAATTTTAAAAATTATATATAAATATATAATATACTATACAAATTAATTAATTAATTTAGAATATTTTAAAAAATAGGTTTAATATTATTTTAATAATAATAATTAGAAAAAAAAAATAATAATTCTTTATTTTTAATAATAAAAATACAATATTTAAAAGAAAATTATATCTTTTATATTAAATAAATTTAATATTAATCTATTTACAATCTGTTACAAAAATTTGATGACTTTTATTTTGATTTACAATTTAATAATTAATTAATAATATAATATAATATTTAAAAAGTTAAAGATTAAAATTAATTCAAAAATTTTATTATTATATAATAATATTATTATTAAAATTATATTTGAAATTAAGAAATACCTAGATTATTTTTATTATTATAGTAAACCTATTTTAAATACACACTCCTTGAACCCATAGAAAAATTTTTGAAAAATATATACAGTTTATCTAAAAAGTCTTTGGACAAATATTTTTTATAATAAATAAATAAATATTTAATTATTTGCTATAAAATTTTAAAGATATACACACCCCTACGGTAAATTACTGGGATGAATTATTGTGATTGGTTGATTGCGATAAAAAAAATTTTTTAAATCATTTTTCTTTCTTAATTTTTGTTGTATACCTAAAAATGTTTTTTTTGTGTTACTCTCTTCATTTCACAGTTTTCTGTCGTACTAAAAATGCGGGGTTCTGAGCTAAGACTCCAACAACGTGAACAAATAATCAGCACACATCTTTCAGATACAAAAAGCAAAATTATTTCCTCTCAACTTGGTATACCTTCCTCAACCATTTATGACACAATAAATCGCTATAAAAAAAATGGTTCCCCTCATCCTAATACGCGTCCTGGATGACCAAAATCCTTTTTTGATCGTGATTAGCAGATAGTGCGACATTATGTTCAAAAAGATCGTTTTGCGCCCCTAGGCAACATTTCGAATGACATAAACACTCACCTCACCTCAACATTTCATGCAAATACTATTCGAAACTACTTACACGAAATGGGACTAGGGAGTTGCATAGCACGAAAAAAGCCTCTTTTATCAAATAAACAATGTTTAGCTCGACTTAATTGATACAGAACCAAACGTGACTGGGACGAGGAATAGAAACGAATTGTGTGGTCTGACGAATCACGATTCGCCTTATTTGAGTCTGGCGCAGGGTTGGGGAAGAATACAATATAGACTGCATTAAGCCTACTGTAAAATTTGGTGGGAATCAGCTATGTTTTGGGCTGTTTCTCATGGAATGGTGTTGGCCCCTTAGTACTCATAGATCAAACAATGAATTCAGAGGCTTACGTAAACGTTTTAGCCACCAACTTTATACCTTGGGTTTGTAATAGTCCGGGTGCCATATTTCAACAAGACGGTGCCAGTTGTCACACCACTCAATATACGGCTTGGTGGCTCGAATCACATGCAATTCAAGTCTTGGATTGGGTTGCTCAAAGTCCCGACCTCAATCCAATTGAGAATTTGTGGGACCATTTGGATCATCAGATCC
>CAJVPV010004326.1:0-10106 GCA_910591835.1 Acaulospora morrowiae | reverse complement strand
TTTGGGTTTATGGTCGTGACTGCAGAGGTGATCTGCAGGTTTTGATCCTGCTGGAAATCTGGAATCTTAATTCCATCTACTAGGGGAACAACATTATCACCCCCATAAATCGCATCTAGAGGCTTCGGCTAAAAACGGATGAGTTGGGTTGGGGAAATTTATACTTTACATGGATTTTCAACTTGTAATAGTTCTTTATGATTAAATAAATAAACGACACCAACCTGATTGCAGGATTAAAAAAAAAAAAAAAAAAAAAAAAAAAAAAATTATTGTTATTGTAAAAATTGCTATATATAGATAGGTCTAACATATTGTTGATTATTTTATTGATAATTATAAGAGCTGGTTTTGAATCAGTTTTAAACTGAACCTTAAAAGTCTAATCCAAAACTAGTTCAAAACTCATTCAAATGAATTACTTAACAACCCTAATATTTTTGTTACTAAATTTCTTATTATAAACTTATTGATATTATTTGTGTTATTTATTTACATCATCAATTTCTATATAATTATATTTCTTTTTAATCAATATAATTTCTTTTGTATTGTTTTTTTTTTATGTTAAATAAAATATTTTTTACAATTTTTATTAATATAAAAACATTAATACTGTATATATAAATTATTTAAATATATAATATAAATAATAAAATTTAATAAAATTAAGACCTGTAGATCAATAGTATAGTGGTCAGTACTTCCAAATCCATATTACAAGATATCAATTCAATCCCAAATATTATAAATATTTATTAAAACACATTTTTTAATTTAATTTAATTTTTTTTTTAAATCAAATATTGAAAGTTCTCTATATGATCCATCATTTTATATTATTATAAAAATTTTTTTAATTTACTTTTTCTGGGTTGTACTCTTATTTAATTAAAAAAATTTGTAGATTAATTTTTTTATCATGATACTCTAGCAATATGAATCGGAAATTTATAAAATATCATTAATTTAATTTAAGAATCATGTACTGTAATTGTGTAATGTGTAATAGTTACGGAAATATTTTCTAAAGTGGTGATTTCATTTCTTATCATGATGATTCTAATTTTCGTCATAAGTGAGTATGGTCAGTTAGTATAAAAATTCTCATTTATCGCGTTTTAACATAAAATTATTTCTCAACGACGGTTTGAAAAAAATATTTGCAAAATGTCTTTAGCTCCGTTTTACACCGATTTATATCACGACAATCCATTCTACGATCCCTTGTTTGATTTGAGCCTACCTTTTGGCGTTTTTACCACTGGTATGTCGCCTTTCGACTATGATGTCTTTGACTATAATGGCAATCGCGACAATGCTCGTGATTACGGAAGTCGTGATAATCGTGGACAAGGAAAATCGGGCAATGTTAATCGCGGCGATAATTGGGATCGCAACAGGAGGTCCATCCCAGTTTCGGAGAGAGTCAAGCATACCGATTCTAAAATTATGACTGAGCGTGAAGGTAACCAATGTTTGCAAGATCGGTAATAATGTTGCACATGTTTTACCTTATTGTAATTCAAAACGTAGGCGATGCGGTTTGGCGTCCTGCTAGCGATGTGTATGAAACTCGCGAGGCCTTTATCGTGCACATTGATTTACCGGTAGGGGATTACAAGTTAGAATCTGACAGGGATGTTTGCATGAATTAAAGTTATTTCTGTGAATTAGGGCGTCCCTAGGGAGGACATTTCCGTTGATCTCCGGGGACGTGAATTAGTAATTTCTGGCGAAGCTAAACAACGTAGTTATGAAGCTGCTACTTCTCGCGTGAGAGAAAGGAAGGTTGGAAAGTTCAGGAAATACATTTTCCTTCCGAAATATGAAAATTTGGATAAAGATTGCGTTGAAGCTAAGTATCAGGATGGTCTCCTGGAAATCAAGGTGCTTATCATTGTCGCTAATTGACGCTAATTGATACAATGCCTGCAAGGAACAAACTCTAATCTTTTATTCCGATTCCTTTCTATAAGATTCCTCGTGCGGAAAATCAAACTGGAACCAGTATTAAAATTGAGTGAAAGATTTTATCCCCGTTTTGCCTTCTGATGATTCATTTCTTGCTTAGAAATTTTAGTTTCTTACTCTCGTTACTGTACATATTTTATTATTAACTTTATGCACGTGATCAGCAATAATTGCACAATTGCATAAAAAACGATTTTCTTATCGACGCTCTGAATCATTATCCATAAAATGTTCGTTTATAGCTTTTGTAATGTATCTGTTACACTTAATCCGTTGATCAGAAAAGCGGGTCACCTAACTCGATCTCGTAAAAGTGTTTCCCCAGTTATCATTCTTTTGTCGTCATATTCGTCGTCCGTTCATGTTCCAAAGTTCTTTTTTTCCCCTCTTACCTTTTCTTGCATTCACGGCCTCGATCGAAATCACTTTTCGACCTCATTTTCAACTCTATTCTTAAATCCATTGTCATCTTTTTCAACTAGTAGCATATTTCTATATCCTAAGAAGTTAAAAAACGAAAAAAGTAAAAAAAAAAGCAAAGATAACGAAAGACACGTGATAAAAAATTTTATTGATATTAATGAAATAGGAAAAAGTAGTAAATGGAAACGTTTGCAAAGAGAGCCCAGTAAAACCTTAGCTCATAATAGAGAGATTGACGAGAGGAAGAATGGTACTTCCAATAACGATATGGTTTATAGAGATTCTAATGATCCCAGTAGTAGCGTGAAAAAAATGAATCATCAAAGACTTGAGAGAAACCTTAATGGCGAAGAGAAATATAAAAAAGACAATAGGTTTAATACGAAATCTATGTTGACACTTGACTTGACGAACGAGGAAAACGATCAAAGAGAAAAGGCCCTTGAGGAAAAAAGATTAATGCGCCGAGAGAAATCTAGACAATATTATGAGGATCATTATGTGAACGTGGATTTCAAGTTATTAGAGAGTAATGTATTGTTATTGATTTTTTATTGTGACCTAGATGCAAAAAATTTCATTTATTTTACGAGAATTTCTCTTTAACTGTAGATTTCCCAGCCTGGTTAAAGGGTTTATCCGGCCATCGTTTTGCGCCGCTATTCAAGAAAATGAGGTGGCAAGAAATTATGACATTTAGTGATACTCGGTTAAGAAATATGGGAGTTATATCGCCAGTACGTAGAAATATGTTGAAAGCATTTAGAAATGTGAAGGAGGCTTTGGTGAGTAGCATATATACAATGAATATAAGAAATATGATTATTGTTTCTTGTTTGATTTCATAAGATTTTTCAAACTTCTTTGTGACATGAAATGAACAGAATAAGCTTGATGACAATGATCCAGTGAAAATGAGTGTTACAAAGAAAGGAGAGAAAAAGGTTAGACCATTGTTGAAAGCCGACACCATAGAACCTTTCGTGGAGTCCAGAAAAATTAAAGAAAAAATCGAAAAAGGTGTTCGCAGTTCTGGAAGGACAATAGATTCAAGGGAGCTTATAAAGAAAACAAGAGGCCTTAGGAATAATAAAGATTTCAATTCTAGTAGGTTTACAGACTATTAATGGATGAGTAGCAATAATGAATTAGCAAAATCGAGATTCATTCTGAAGAGTTGGATTTGACAATTAATAAAGAAATCCGAAATTCTGGATGTCATGAAAGACGAATTGGTTGAATATTTGAACTGGCACATTTCACGGTCAGCTTTATAAATAAATGTTTATTATTTACTAATTATAAATTATCATGGGCATTAAAAGTAGGAGCTATTACAGCAATATTTTTTTGATTTGATGTTATATTTAAATGTATGATAGGACATTGGCAGCGTTTCTTAATTAAATCAATTTAAAGCAACAAAAACAACACTATATCAATTAATGGGTCACATCAATAACGCTTTTTAGTTTTATGTCAACGAAGGCTGCATATCAAAGTGATTTTATTACTCTCTAATTAGAAACAAACCACATAATCTTCAAGATCATTATGATCACAGTTTATAAAAGTAAACATTGAAGATAATAATATATTAATAACATTACTAGAGATAAATAAATTGTACAATTAAACACAATGTCGTAGTATGTTAATTAGAATTAATAGTAAATGGTGAATTTGATTTGAACTTGTATCGGGAGTGTACCTTAACTGAGTGTTATTAATTATTGTTAATAACCTAACAACATATTTTACGAAGCTTTCATACTCAATTTTAGCTAGCTTTTTCCCCAGATTTTAAATTAAGTCCAATGCTGAGTGTTCAAAATTAATTTTTTTTTAATACGAAAGTCCTCGGTCGTCGCTTGTTAGTTATGTTTATGGAAATAATACATTTTTTTTTTAATTTATTCATTAGATTAAAATATAAATCAAATTACGTTTATTTCTTTCAAAAATATTTAAAACAACAACTTCTATATTCACAACCTTACCTTGCTCTTTTGATTTTGATGCTATTCTTTACTTATCAATTATTTGATTCTTTCAACAACAAATTACATTACTGATTTTACTTATATGATAAAATATAAAAATGATTAATTAATTATTATTATTATTTTAAATTCATGTATACTTAAAAAATTTTGAAATTTTTATTTATTTATTTATTTTGAAATATATGTACTGTATATTATTTTAAAATCAAATTAAAATTATTATATACAATGTTTTGCCAATTTTACATCACATTACTAAAAAATCACATAAATTTATTTATCAGGGAAATTAATAAAAAAATTGGCCTAAGTAAAAATAGTTTTATTTTATAATTTTCGAAGAGCATAAAATATATTCAAAAATAATATTATAATATATTATTGATTTTTCTTATCTTTGAATTTTTCGTATATTTTTTTTTGTTTTTCAAAAAAATATCAAGCATAATATTGTTATTTATGAAAATTAAAATTTATATATTTTTATTGTCGAAAAATTTATTAGTTTTTTTTTTTAAAAAAAAAAATGTTATATTAAGATAAATAAAATATTTTGACAGTTTTAATTTCGTAAGACATAGCAATTGCGCCATAACAAAAACCACATCTAAACACCTATATTTATAATTGGCTCAAGATACAATCTACCGACTTTATGATTATAAACTTTACTGATAAAAAATTTTATTTATTTCATCATGTTTAAAAAACGATTGATATAGCAAGTTTGTGCCATTCAATTAATTATTATGAGCATTTAGTCTTTTTTAAAAGTTAAACACGTATATGGTATTTGGAAATTTTTGTAAAAAGTAAAGTATTTTAATTTCGTTATAAAATTGAAGTTAAGATAACCATCATAAAAGATAATTCAAAAAATAAAAAAATATGTCTAGATGCAGAATATTAATTGAAGAAAATTTGTTTTTTTTTTTGCAACAATTATATTAGTCGCGTTTGGAATCTTCGATTTCGACCGCAGACGATCAATTGATCAAGATCAAACTTATTAGGAATGAGACCTGTTCAAACCTAACCGATCCAACCTAAAAATCTATTGATTTTTTAAATATAATTTTCGATTTCAAAGGATTTAATGATTCTGCAATCAGTTAATTGCTAGAATGTTCTCTGGTTTCCGCGGAGAAATTATTACGTAAGGTTACGTTCTTATGATCTACCATGCAATCTACATCACACAGTATTCTCTATTCAAAATTCTTTCCAAAGAAGAGAGAAATAGCACATTATTATTCGTCTTGGATAATCCGTTGTGACAAATAATTCTTCAAAAAAATTGTAAGTGGTGATGAACAGCGATGGATATGATAATAATGAGGATTGGAGCTTTGCAAATGAAAAAAATTTTGGTATGTTTTTACTATTGGATTTATCATCGTTCAAATATTTCCATAATGCTAATAAAATGACTATAGCTCAATCAATTCCACTAGACCCTTCGCAACAACAATTCTGGCATCAGCAATTTCTAAAAGTCGATCTTAATAAGCTTGAAATCATCGAAAATGGAAATCTCTTACTTGTCACAATTTATCCAAAACTTTCGTTGGTTCTACGTTTCATCACTAATGAATTATGCATCAGTTTAAATAATGCAACTGAGGAGGTGGTTATTCCGTTAAACCAAATTACAAAATTTAAGGTATCGCCAAATAAGGATATTACAGTGGAATTTAAAAAAAATTTCGAAAGATGTGTGAGTAAACTTGTATAATCAAAACTGGTTAACAGCTTTTTTTTTTTTTTGAAAGTTTTGTTAGCCGAAAATTAGTAAACAATAATATTGAGATTGATTGTTGAATTAGTATTTCAGGTATCGGCAGGGTCCATTGAATCAACGAGAACAGATCTCATTTGATCCATCTGGTGGAAAACTTGATGGTGCACAAACAATAATATTTATGCCAGCTAACTGGGTAGACAAAAATACAATAGTTTTTTTCGGTGAAGGAATAAGGAGATTGAGGTTTGATCAGGTAAGGGCTGCCCTTGGATTTTTCTTCTTACCCATATATGATTCACTAAAAAATTTGTAATTCGGTATGAACAGCTTAGAATGAATAATTTTGAGAAAAGAGAGTCAGGAATAGGTAGCAATAGTCTTGGGAAAGAATATGGTAAAGATGACGGAAAAGAGGTATCGATTTACTTTTCTTTCCGAGTAATGTGTACCGTATAAGTATTAATTGTATTATTTCTCGGATTTAAATCAAAATAGCTTTACATAACATGTTCTTTTTTGACGAAAACATTTGCGTTGCAAGTTTCGGATAGCATCTCATTTCAAGAAATTCTTAACGATATTCAGATGCGTTATAAAATTGAAGTAAATCCTAATCGCATCACCTACAAGAATCAAGTAAATGATATTATAACTTTAATTGATGAAGAAGATTGGCAAGCTGCTAAATGGGAGGCAAAAAGAGCCAAATCATTTACGATTTGTATGTACTTCTCGTAGACATGGTGTGTGTTTTTCGATTGAGAGTTTGGCAATGAATTTTTTATCATGATTAAATTTAATAGAAATAATGATTACATTTTTGTACATAAAGTTTCAATTGTAGTGATAAATTATTAATCCGCTTTTTATAGTATGACACACTAGATAAATTTAAAAACTTTTGTTAGCATTGATGTTTTTATTGCAAAATAAGTGACTTGTATTAGCCATTATGACAGTAAAAGTTATTAATAAAACTATTATTGTCAATATTATCTCTAAATATTTATTGCAAAATAATTATTCTCTTTTTTAAATATAATTTTGGAAACAAATGCACATGTGATTAAGACAATTTCTATTTAGAAATTAAAAAGAAATCCAAAAAAAAAATCAAATAATATTATTTTATTAAAATTTTTTGTTTGATTTTTTATTATATTAAACTTTGAATAAGTAACAAACATTATTTTTTGTGAATATCACAAAACATCAAATATTTTTATATAAAGAAATATATTTATAATTCAAAACATTTAATAATTATACAAACCGTCAATACTGTATATCGTTAAAAAATATAGATTAGCTATATTTTGAAGATTAAATAAATTATAATTAAATTAAAATCATAATTACAATTATCATATATAAAATTTTTTTATTTTTATTTTTTATTTCCATTGATTATGTTGATATTATATATTTGTTAATACTAGTTTAAATCATAACTATAAGAATCTTAATAAAATTATAAAGAAGTAAATATAAAAACATATAAAAAAATAACAAATGTTAATATAAAAAAAGGATAAAATAAATTGAAAAATCAATTTATAATTATAAATTTTATATTTACAATTGATAAACAATATGATTTTAAATTAAAACTAATTTTCAATTATTTATTATATATAATATGATTTTTAAAAATAGAAATTTAATTTTACTATATACAGTATATAAATTTTATATTTAAAAAAATTTATAAATTATTTTATTTTGTTCTTTTACTTTTTTTATTTATTTACTTTTTTTTTATAATTCTTATTTGTTTTATTTATATTATTTATATTTATTCTTTTACTATATTTATTTTTTTTATTAAATTGAAATTTTTTTTTTGATTTTATATATTAAAAACTAATTGATTTTGTTTAAAAAAAAATAAATTTTAAAACAAATTATTATTTTTTTGTATTATATAATTATATTTTTAAAATTTTTTTATAATAAAAATTAATAAAATATAAAATATAAAGTATACTTTTATCTAGCTTGTATTATATAATATAAAAATATTTGTTTTTTTTTAAAAAAAAATATATATATTTAATAAAATTATTTTATTAATATTGATTTATTTATTTTATATTATATTATTTTATTAGTTTAAAATATATATTTATTAATTAAATTTGATATCTGGCATCATGATCAATTATGTGCTGTTTTCTATAAAAAATTATTTTACATATTGATCCAACAAGTATTGGGATTATAATCTTTCCATTAAGAAGTAATGGTATAATAATCATCCAGAAGGTATTACAATGATTATTTACGAAAGGTGCTATAGAACTATTCATATATTTGAATATACAGATTGGACTGTACTTCATTTTAACCAATCCCAAATCACAATTTCCTCTACTGTCAATTGTTAAATAAGGCTGTTTTGAAGAAAGCACTGAATAATACTAAAGTTTTGTATAACATGACTTAATCCTAAACAGTTTATACTTGTAAGAGTTGCATCTTACTTAATATTTATGCTTCTAGATTTGATAATCAACATCAACCAGTTTCGAACTGAAGTGTTTATTAAAAGATAAAAGACTTTGAAAGCTTGTGTAACATGATCTGTATAGTCTTTAGGAGTCATGCCCCACTTGGTCACAAGAGCCCCTAGATTTGATAGCTAGTATCAACTAACAGATCAAAACTGGAGCATTTATTATAGAATATAAGCATCACATTATCGGTTCCTCTACTATAGAATGAAAGTATGAAGAGGTATAATATAATAAGCAATTTAGAAGATAGTCAACAATATTAACTAACCTTATACAAAAATTGAACCGGTAGATTGGATGGTTTAAAACTAGTGATAGGATTTCCATATCCTAAATAGATCTTCCTTAAAAAATATGAATCCACTTCATAAGTATTACTAGTATCGCTAGGGTATTAAAAGTAGAATAGGCTAGCATTAAGCTGCAATTTAGTTAAAGATAGGTTTCTAAATTAAAGGCAAAGATATAATTTAAATATTCCTTACTATTAAAAAAGTTTTTTAAAAATATAAGATAAAAAAAAAACCACCTACAAAGGTTTTTTGCAATTTAAACCATTTTATTCAAATGTTTTTTAAATTATGTTCCTATTAAAATAATGAATAAATAATTATGTTCCTTCAAAAGGAATATAATTAATCTGTAAAATTTTATATGTTAAATAATTTAAGGATTCATCTTTAAGTCTAGTATTATAGAAAATATTTGATATAATTATAATATCATATATATATCAATAAATGGTTGACATCTAATGCCTATTCTACTATAAATATATATATATATATACAGTATATTAATTAAAATATCTTTATTACTTATTATTTTTTTTATTAAAATAAAATTTATATTATTATCTTTATTAAAACAATAATTATTAGTTATATATTAATATTAAAACATAAAATATTTAAATATAAATATAATAGATATATTTTTTAAAAATTTTTAAATAAAAAAAAATTATATAATTTTTTTTTTTTTATAGTAGAATGGCATTATATGTAAGGATTTATTGAGATAATTATCAATTACATATACATTAAACATCGTCTATTGCTATTACAACAGCTAAATGCTAGCCTATCTACTTATTACTCCAGTAATACTAGTAATACTCATAAAGTGGATTCATATTTTTGGAGGGGACCTAACTAGGGGGTGAAAGTTCTACCGCTAGTTTAAACCACCTAACCTATCAGTCCAATTTGTGAGGGCAGTCAATATTGCTAATTATTTCCTAAGATTATTTATCACATCACACCTCTTCGCACCTTCATTCTGTGGCAGAGGAGGCCCCGATACCGTATATTTGCAATCCCTACACTAATTGAAATTTGGTCATTCAGTATGTCAAATTATTGCCGAATTTTTAAATTTTTTATAATTAAATTTAAGCTGAATTTATGCTGTTTGGTGCCACTCGGCATAAAAATCAATATA
>CAJVPV010004325.1:0-10106 GCA_910591835.1 Acaulospora morrowiae | reverse complement strand
AACAACGAATTTTACCATTCATGCCAGGTCCACTTTCCTATGTAAATGATATGATTACGGCTCAGAGAAGAGCCGACTTGGATGTTTATGTCAAAGAATTGTTGAATCTGCCTTCCTACATTTTGGAAGATCCTTTGTTAAATCAACTGTTTGGAATGAAAGAAGGTGATGTCGAAACGCCCACGGATCCCAGACAGCCTGGAGTCTCGCCGATTTTAGATGGATCTCCGGTTGATCCATCGTTTAATTCAACAATGTCATTTCAACCTCAACACATGAAGCAGCAGTCATCACTGAGTGGAACGTATAAGCACAGCAATAATCCCTCTTTATCGGGACAATCTTACAAGTCGTCTCACGTTCACGACGAATCCTCCGGTCATTCCAGTGTCACCTCGCCGATGAACGCACCTAACACCTCGTCCACCATTCCGAGTAGCATAAAGGTCAAGATCTTTTACAAAGACGACCTTATTGCTATCCGTATTGCCTCAAACATTTCCTACGCACAGCTTCGAGAAAAATTATACGAACGCCTCGGAGGGCATGTGACGAATCTGAAGTATCGGGATGACAATACCATGGAGCTCCTTGCACTCAACGATGATAACGACTTAAGTTACGCAATAGCTACTTGTCCAAAATTATTAATTTACGCGGAGTAAAAATGACAATTCATTTTAATACACTAATCATGTATAAAAAAAAACAAGTAGACATACAAAAAATGTTCATGAGAAGAGGAATATCCATGATTGACGAAAACCATTGTTCTGACTGGCGCAAGTTATCCGTGCTACATTAATTGGCGAAGCTGTAAATTATAATAGAGTATGTTTATTTTATTTATTGAATTATCGAATGTCTACCGACGACACAACTTTATTTAAGTTCCATGAATCGGACATTCTTTGGGGTTATACAAACAATTTTTCGAATTTCTTCTACAATCTTTATACATATTTTGCATAATCATTACTTTTTTTGCACTTGTATTTTTTTCTTGACCCTTAACATTTTTACGAATTAGCAACAAATTTTGTTGCGTGTATAAATAGAAATTCCTATATCGTGTTATCGTATACCATTATACTTTTAAAAGATTCTTAGAAAATTGTCATTGCTTAAAGTTTTTTCTGCGGAGGTTTATCATTATTTATTTTGTAACGTCTAACCTTGTAGATGAGAACAAATATATGTATTCCATAATATCACGTTAGTTGTACCATTATTTATATTGAGTCGACATTTTTACAGGTGTTTGTGTGTCTCACAATTGTTTCATTTCGGGAAAATTTTAACGATGATATACCGATACGCGCTTAAAAAATGATAATCCACCTATCGACTTGGCAATTTATTTCATTTCCTGATTGATTTAACCGAATGTAGGACGAACATTTCATAAGTGCTGCACAGATTTACAAGTTGTATTAAATTTCATTTATGTGCAAAAATCGACATTATACAGTGGACGGGGTGTAAACAATACAATACAATATTATTAATTAAATCTATTATTTTGATATTAATTTTACTGATATCGTTATTTTTAATAATTTTATACTAACTAATTATTGATGGTACGAATGTTTGTTATCATCATTACAATTTATAAAGTATAAATAAGTCCCGTCTTTTCGTATGAGTTATCATCATTACGCTTTATAAAGTATAAATAAGTCCCGTTTTTTTGTATGTTTGAGCAAGATAATATCAAAAATAAAGTATCGTGAAGCACAAGAGATCAAATTTTATCAGGAAAGGATAAATGAAAAGAAAAAGATCCATTACGCAAGGGTTAGCTCTGGTAAACAGACAGAGGACCTTGACAGGCAATGCGAGTACTCAAACAGAAGTAGTCAGACCACGAACTCATCAGAAACATTGGGTCAGTTCTTAACTGGAGGTTGTGATTACCTGGAAGGATCGGCTCCGCAGATTTGCGTACGAGCTTGTCGAATGGATTCTTGGCAAGAACAGTACAAAAGATCAAAGATCGTGGTAAGCAGTTTGGACGTCAAAGTCGATGACACCGAATTCAGTGAACTTGCCGAGAACTTATTATCAATCGCTATTATCTTCATGGCAAAACACATGGGTCAGATCAGTTGGAAACAGAAAACGACAAAGGATGGGAACTATGAGATGGACGTATAACAAGGTTCTTAAGATGGTGCAGGACGATGACATGAGTGTCATACGAAAGCACTACCTGAACGATGAGTGCTTCACAAAAGAGACCCCTAGGGAAGTACATTCGTACACAATTCGACAATTGATGGTGCATACAAAACAAACAAGAAGTTGCATGGAAATAATTTGCATTAAAGAAGGATCGAACGAACCATCTCGACACCTGCTAGAATTGGAATAGTGGAATAGGAACAAAGGGAAATACACGTTCCTAAAAAATATTATCACTCCAGAACGCTCACCAGATATCAATAATACGGTTAACATAACTATGAATTAGAGGGTTCGGGGAAAGATAATCTCGCTCGATCCTGGTGTTCGCACGTTTATGACCCTGACGGTCAATTAATCGAGTAGGGCAATGGTGATTTTAATAAAATATTTAAATCATCATAGAGATATGACAACTCACAGGGCGACAAAAATCTTTCTTTGAAAAGAACAAACAAGACAAAGATTCCGATTGAGAAAAAAGATGCTATGAATCATACAACGAATCTGTAATTTAATTTAATCGATGGGTGCCACCATCAGCTGGTCTGTTGTTTATGTCAAAATCACGAGATCATTCTTTTACCCAAATTCGAGATCGAGGATGATTTTGAAGAACAAGCGATCAAAGACTGCTTGTGCAATGCTAACTTTGTCACATTTCAGGATTCGGATGTTTCTTACTGTACATAATAAGTTGAGAGAGTACAGAGGTTGCAAGGTCATTGAATACACCGAAGAGTATACACCAAAGACATGGAGAATTGTGGATTCGCAAAAAATAATTCGGTGGATCAAAAACGTTTAAATGTGATTCGTGCAAGGTGGAGATGGATTGGAAGGGTTAGGTTTTAGCCTAACTTTGGGACTTGGGCCTACAGTATATGGAATACGACATGCATGGTAAAAGACTTATTGGGTTCAGCTTAATTCGGTGTCATAATCTAATCCAGGGTCGATCCATTTGTATTTAAAAAGTAGGCACATGTATATACAATTGTCGAGTTATATATATAGTAACTAATTATGCAATATGATATACAGTACATGCAGTATAATAATATGCGCATCTGTATACTGTATATTTGCAATTAAATTAGTTTTTTTTTTTCATTTATTATGTACTGTGCATAAATACTTTGCAAGATAGGAGGTACAGAAATATTTGGCATACAAAATTTACATTCACAGTCCAACGGGGGAACGTAACCAATACATAATTCTTTGTTTCTAGTCTGTCCGTCAGATATTATAGTTCGTTTATGGATCGAACATGTTATATTACATGCCATGCTTTATCGAATGGAGCTCCGGGCTTAACAACGGTTCCTGTGTCCCTAGTAATTTGAACATTATTAAAAAAAAACCATTGATTTTATTGAAAATCACTGTTGTTGTCTTGTTTTTATAATCCAAATCAGAGAATTTTTTTTTTGTCACAGAAAATACTAAGATAAAAAAAATCGAAGGCGGACCGGAAATTTTCTGGTACTACAATTAGGATATTATTTATTTTAAAGATATTTTATAAAATACTGTATTATAAGTTTTAAATCCAAAAATTCAAAAATATATTTTTTTGCAATATACTGTATATATTTTTATTATATTTTATCAATTAAAAAATCCATTGAATTATCTTGACATATACTGTAAATTTATTAGATAAATATAAGTTATAATTCTAAAGAAAAATAGCTTGAAAAAAAAATTAACAATAGAAAATCAATATCTTTTTTAGTTGAAAGTCTAAGTATAAAGTTTCAAGAAATATTTTTCAGAAAGTATTCTTAAATATTTTTGATTAACAATAGAATAGTGAAAATTAAATGGATCTTTTAATTGCAGGTGGTCAAATTAAAAAATAAATATAGAAAAGTTTTTATCTATTAGTTTAAACTTTTTTTTTTTTAAAAAAAAAGCAAAATAATGATTACTTGGTTTTTTTATTATAATTTTAGATTTGAAACAAGATTACAATTTACGAAAGTGATATATGTCTCTTTAAACTTAATAGAGTTAAATGCCAAGCACAAAAATAACCCTTCATTTATGCTCTGGATATCTCCAAAACATATAGTAAAATAAAATTCAAAACCTATATAAATGTCTTAGGTGGTGTCTAGTTTTCTAGAGGTAGTTTGATTACCTAAACACATGAAGACACTGCAGCCATAATTAAAGATGGGTCCCTAAAGTATTTAGCATATAAAATTTACGTCTCTTTACGTCCACATCCCCTAGAGGACATAATTTCTAGCTCTTTATTTCAATAGGGACATAATTCCAAAAATGATTTGTATAGATGCTTAAAACTATAAAAAACCTTTGTAGGTAGTTTTTTTTTATTTCTTAATATAGAAATAAAAATTTTTAATAATAAGGGACATTTGAATTATATCCTCACAAATAATTTAGGGACCCATCTTTAGCCATAATTTCACAGGTTGGCCTTCAAGTCATGAGTAGAATTAACACTCTTGCTTTTCAAATATGACTTGATATATGGCAAGAAGAGTCAGTGATGGCATTACTGCCAGAATTTGATTTGTTACTACCTTAATACATGAAGACATTGCAGCCACTTTATGCAAGTTGACCTCCAAGTCACAAAAAAGATTTGACATATCCATTGTTCAAGTATAGTGAAAGTGTTTAATGAATAGAGTTGAATTGGATTTTCTTATAGGTATTGTTACCTAACCTTGCAAAAGAAACCTATATTGTCAAGGAGTGAGTGATTGACATCACCAGCTCTATTTATGGGAGTAACTAGAATCCCTAGTTTTTACATATTGTCCTACTAGATTTCCATAAGGCACAGCACCTAGAGATTCAGCCAATAATAGTATATACCAGTTTTTTAGATATATCTAGTCTAGCCATCAACAAGTAAACAACATCAAATTTGGTAATAATAGTTATGCCGATCTTTTGAAAGGTAAACCATCTGTTTTTTTTCTAAAAAATCATGGAAGAGAAAAATTTTTCAAAACCCACTTCTTAAAAAAGATTGTCACTTTTTATATGATTCTTGAGAAAATAGAGTCGACTGGTTAAAGGAGTGATAAGATGGAGCATAGTATTTTTAGAAAGAAGAAGAAGTCTAGAGAGGAAAAACTTTAGAGTAAAGGAAAAACCTAACTTTGGCAAGAAGGAAGGAGAAAGGGAGAAGGAAAAGGGAAAAATATAAAAGGAAGGAACAGAAAAGGAAAAAGAAAAGAAGGAAAGGAAAATAAAAGATTTGCAATCAAGAAAAGGAAAGGGGAAAGAAGGAAGTAAAGAAAAAATAAACAACTTAAAAAGTTTCCTAAAAAGGAAATTTTTAAGTATAGAAGAGGAAGTGGGAAAGAGTTTTTTTTTTTTATTAGTCTAAACTTTTATTATAATTATTATTATAATTATTATAATAATATTTATTTATTTATCTATTTATTAGAATTACAAGATTACATTAAGATAATGGTTTAAATATAGGTTGGTTTTAATTTTTCTAAAGTAAGATTTTAATATATGATCTTAAAAAAAACAATATTATTATTTTCTATAATTATATCTTGATATTAGATTAAAATATTTAATATTATATAATAATAGCTTAATAAATTTACTTTTTTGTAATAAAATAATTAAATCATATAAATGATATAGTAATTTTAATATTAAGGATTCAAAAATCATATATAAATTTATTGTCAAGTATTTTATTATTTAGAATATTTTAATTTTTATATTTTATAGTAATAGTTTTAAAAATTATTTTTTTTTATGTATTTTTGATTGAACTAAAATTTAATTATTATATAACTATTTTATAAATATAATTTAAAATTTAAAATTAAAATTTTTACAAACTTTTATTTATGAATTACTATTTTATTCTTTTGTAATATTTTTTTATTAAAAAATCTATATATTAGATAAATAGCATTAAAATAAAATCTTTATATTTTTATTTATTTGTATAAGATAATATATAAATCATATTATATTTATTTATATATTTTTAAATTATAATTGATTTATAATTACTTTAATAATTACTTATATATAACTTGAATTATAAAATTTGTTTTAATAATATTAATTTGAATTTTTTTATTGGAATTAATACTTATAGAAGATTTATTTGTTTATAAAATTTGTTTTCAATTTTCTTTAATTCAATTCTTATATTTTTTTATTTATTTTAATTAATTTATTTATATAATTAATTTTATTTATTATAGATTTTTTATATATAATATAAAATTTATCTTATTTTTTTAAAATTTTTTTTAAATATATATAAATATTAAAGTTTGAATTCTGTATAAAATTTAAACAATAAAAAGATATACTGTAATATTATTTTGTCTATAATGAATTTGTTTTAATTTTATATAAAATTTGATATTTGAGATATTTATTGATAATCAATTTGAATTCATTATTTTTTTTTTGAAGTAATTAATACAATTGACTGATTTTCATCTACAAAAATTGCTGTTGCTAATTATCCAATTATTTGAATAATTTTAGTACCAAACATTTCTTTTTTTTGAAACTTTATTATAGTATAATATTCTTTTTTCATAAGATTCTTTTTTATAACCCATTTTCATATTTAACATAAATTTACACCATTTTCTACTTTAAATAAATAAACAATACAAAAAGAAAAATCTTTATTATTAACGAATAATCACTTACTGTATGTATGCAGCCAAAGCTTTATCATTATGATTAAAACTTCTGTATACTGTATACAAAATTATTTTGCAACTACCTTAATGCTGTGCTACTCATTTGTACTATAAGAATCCATAAGCATCAACTTCTTTAATTCAGTTGATTGATTACTAAGTCCATCATAAATGAAAGAAAAGTTAGATCGAATATTTATAAGATCTATAAGTATACATAATAAACACGCACCACTAAAGCATATGACAATTCAAACACTTTCATAAATTTTCAAAAGAATGGTAGCATGGCAAACTTGATTTGCAAATCATATAATAATGTCACTTATCAAAACAAAGTTTACTTGGTGTGATTCGATCACCCAAAGTAAATGATAAGATTCATACTATTCAAAAGAACTAGTGAAGCATCAAATAATTACGCTACAAATACACTGAATCATGAATGTACAAATATTCTTTGCACTTTCTGCGTTCTTATCTAAAAAGTCTCTAAGCAAAGAGATTAAACCAAACATACTCTCTTTTGCAAGTTTTTCGGTACCTTCCCTGACGTGCTTTAAGACAGCATTTCAGGTTCTCTGGTCACTTCGATAGATATGATTTCCTTTATTGCTAGAAGCGTTGGAACCAATCCCATCTACTTTGTTTAGTGTTAGATAGAATTTTGGAAACAACAATTTGTAGTTGGCTTGAACTTCTATCCAATCAAATGTGTACGGATTCAATAGTTTTATTTAAACAAAGGAACAATTCTATCAACAGTGTATTTTCGCATCCTAATATTACCTTCGAATAATCGACTAATTTGTCATTGGCAAATAAAATTCTAGCATACGGTATACTGTATTCACAAGTCGTCGAGAATAAGTTGGCGGGCGTTCCGAAATAAGTGGTCTGTATAATGAAGTCACAATACTCTCAAATGCGCCCTTTTCTGATTAATTAAATGAAATTTGGAAGCAATTGTTGCTTTACTAATAGTACATCTATAAACCAACTACAAATTTCTTTTGGAAAAGTATCGACAATATCGACTTTCATTTCACACATTGCCTGTTGACGTTTACTAACTAAATATTGCATGATTTGATAATTGTTATTTTACATGGCCTCGGATGCGGTGATAAGTAGCATGTATTCATAGTAGAGAAAATGGATTATCTAATGTCAACTTATACCATCATCATTAGAATAAGATCTTTTAAGATACTTGAAAGGTTCATTATAAATGTGTTTGTCTAAAAAGGCATGGATGCAACAATTCGTTTGATTACTATACAAAATAAATTTATGATCTTTAAAACGAACAAGCTAACCCTAGAAATTTGGCTTTTTGACTTCGCTCACTATATCGGTCTTTGATTCTACTATCTCTGAAAAGCTTATACTCTTTTTTTTTTTCAATTGTTGTTATTGCCGTCACAACAAAATGTATTCGCATTAGAAAATTCTATTTGACACAGCTTTCTCTTCCTTAATGTGTCCGTATTATCGCGATCAACTCAAAAAGCATTAATTTTTTGGGTATTTAAAACGAAGAGTTATTGGTTTAGTTATTTATTGATAAGTAAACCAAAGGCTCGAGCATCATTGAGAAATAGAGTTTGACTCGTGATCAATAGTGCCACGCTACTTTCGGACTGTTAATAAAGTATGTAGCAACGGTCTGCAAATACTGATATGATCAACCAATCTTGCTTCTCTTTTGAAAATTTGATGCTTATCTTTCATTTAACAAATAAAGCAGTTTAGAGATTTTGATTTCGAGCTAAGAACGATTTAATTGCAATCAAACGCAAAGCTTCTGTTGCTCGACCAATAAAAAAAATTTTCTGTTGATGATCTTTTATCTCTTCATTCTTAAGAAAGCTTCATATTTCTTTTTAGAAAGACGTTGAATCACTTCACCTTTCAATTTGATTTCATTTCATCGACAAGTGCCAAGAAAATTTATGATGATCATTATGTCCGGATGTCTCTTCCAAGTCATTCAAGAATTCGGCGATCTTCACAAAGATATCACCAAACTTTCAAAATGACCATGTCCACAAAATAGAGTCTATGCTATCATAGATGAAAGAACGTTCATTTGGATTTCTCTGGTTATTCTTCTCAAAGGAATAAATGCGTTCAGAAAGTAATTACTATCGTTAAGATCATAATTATTGCAAATGGAACACCTTCAAATCCTTTTGGCGTTTTCAAACCTAATTACCAAAAGAAGTGATTAAGTTGATGTTCAAAGCGTTTGATTCTAGATCCTTTTTCAACAGCCGAACATGCTTCAACATCCACTTGGCTAGTATTAATCACTTCTCGCAATGTTTCTTGCACCACATTGTCCGGGCTGCTCTGTGGTTCTAGAAGTTCCATGCTAATCAGTGAATGAAAGCTTATCATTCAGTTCGCATATTACTCTTTTTTGTTCTTTCACTGTTTCTATTGTCTTTCCGAGGGTAATTTTGGTTTCGTTGAGCTCTTTTTTTAAATGATCTTATTTCCTTAATATTTTCTATTTCTTTAAACACATTGCCAATATCAGATTTCTTCTTAGTAGCTTGATAATAATCGAACAATTCTTCACAAGCATCAGCTACTGCAAATGCTCAAGGGCTCTCCATTTCAAGAAAAGATGGTTCTTCAGTTAAATACCCACCTGATTGCCAAGCTCGACTGATGCATCTTGATGTGCAAATCCTAGAAAGCCCATGAAAGCCATTTCCCCATTCTTGGTCCAGGAAGAAACATTAAGATGCTTCAATTGCGATATCAGCTCATCTCATAGCATCAGCTTCTCTTCCTTTCTCGATCGATTCTCGTGAATTGATCATTGTATTCAGAGGATTCTCAATCTTCTTATTGTTATTTCGTTATTGAATACTTTTCCTATCTTAAGAGTTAACTTTCCTAAGAATTCGTAATTGATCATGTTGCATTTTCCAGCATCAATCGATTGTAGTTCAACGAAGCGAGAAGCTTCAAGAATCAACCCATCTATGTTCGAAATATTCCCGTTGCTTGACATTGCATATGGGATTGAACGTTTTCTGGTAAAATAAATCGAGAATTGATCCATTTTGCTATCTTCCACGATAAGCTACAAGAATGATCATTGGTTAATGCAATCGCCTCCGGGCAAAATATTTTAGAAATCACTTTACGTGCTTCTTCAGTAAACTGGTAATCCCAATTATACTCTTCTTTACAAAGTCTTGCCTTTATATTCTCACA